>OZ012740.1:646349058-646591558 GCA_963859935.3 Lathyrus sativus | reverse complement strand
AACTAGATTGGCTGCCGAACAATCACGAAAGACATGCATAACTGATTCCACCACAACATTTCAAAAATCACAGAATGGATCCCGCAACTTTCGTTGAAAGAGAATAAGGTTTGTTTTTAAACCTTTGACAAACATCAGCCAAACATGGACGCGAACCTGCTCAAGAACCTCTACTTGCCAAACATGACTCAAATGATTATGTTGCACCCCGGGTTGCTCAAGAACCTCTACTTGCCAAACATGACTCCAATGATTATGTTGCACCCCCGGGTTGGTAGGAGAACTCAAATGATCCGTTTCTCTATTATTTTCTGTTTTTCTTCTCTCTTTTCCTTCCATTTCTTCTTCTTTTCTTTCTTTAATCCAAATTCTCCACAATCTGCAAAACATAGTAAGTTAATTGTATGATGGAACATAAATCCAGATAAATTAACAATAGTCACAAATAAATGCATGTAAATCAAGCCAAATAAACAGTATGATTTTGCGTTATCAATTACCTTCGCTCAGCTAAATATGTGAAGGAACAATTTATGCAAAAACCCCCAAAATCCAAGTTTCTTTAAGGATAAAACCCTAACAGTTTTATTCAAGAAAAACCCACTGATCTCTCAACTCAAACCCGATACACCGATCCTATGTTTGAACGTTATCACCTCAATGATGCAGAATGCACAACAAAAATGATTATGTGTATTTGTTGAGAAAGTGCACGAAAGAGGATGAAGATGATGAGAGCCAAATCAGTGTATATTTTCACTTTTCTTGTTGTTTTGTGAAGAATGAGCTAACACAATATATATGCAAAGTTATGACCAAATAACCAACATAGCAGACACTTTGGAAGATAAACATAACAGAAAAGTAGTGTGAAACGAGCGAACGGTCGACCTAAAGAATAAGGGGGTCGACCTAAGCTCTCCCGAATATAGAATTATGCAGAAAAAGACTCTTTGCATCGACCGGAACAGGTCCATGCGTTAATGCAAAGCAACCCAGTTTTGACAAATACAGATGCACATAGTATGATTCAACCGAAGGGTCAACGCGAGCTCTCTTGAGAGCAAATCTCAAAAATTCATTATGCATGAGTCGACTCAAAAACCTAGAACTTGCAAAAATGCTGATTTTGATATATCTTGCTATTTCTAAGTGCTCCTAATGCATATCTAACTCAACCAACATAATCAAACTCACATAGAACACATATAGTGCTTTTTCTATATGAACTAACACATGTTTTTGATAAATGTTTAACACGAGAAAAATAACTAATGCATATGCAACTCGATGATACCGTTCAAAGTACAAATTTCTAACTATATATGTTTTGACATCATTAAAACAAGTATAAGCAGGTATTGAGACACTTTGCCCTCATAATTCCCACTTCAACCGTAGTAGAACCTTGTCATTGTTCTCCATTAATAGGGATGGTTTTCAGATCAATTTAGGGAGCTTTTGATGTGCTACATCCGTTGGTAGAGTGACCAAATCACCCAAACAATAGGCAAAAAAGGTGCACCCCTTCATACTCAATTTTATAATGTTGGTCCTTGATAAAAAACATAGCAAGAAAAAGTTTCAGAAGATTGACCTGAATACACAGTCCTATGTTATTCCCTCTTTCCCCAGTGAGTGTATTCTTGTCGACTTTGACAATTTTCCCTATCCTATTATCTATGTACATCAAGACTCTACCGTCGTAATATTCTATATGTAACCTAGAGATTCAAACCCAAATCGCAAGTTCTCCGATCTCATCTCTAGTTGGTGGAAATTGGGACTCCAAGCTCTCAGAGTTAAATAATGATCATAAATCATACAAGGTCCATCTAACAAGGCAAATTCTTGGTCCTTTTCACTTGTAAAGGTTATAAGAAAGAATTCTTGCCCAAGGTCCACAATGTTGATGATGCCTTTCCGATCCCATAATTACTGCAATCTATTTTCCAGAGCTTTAAAACCAACGTGTTGTCCCAACATCTTCACTATGACACCATTCTTCCAAGGTGTCGCTACTGCGAAAATCGGCGCCGACTATGACAGAAGAGTCGCCACCGTGCGTTATTTATCCCAACGGAGGGAAAGGAAATGCTCAGAGTAAACCTAACGCAAAACGGGAAAGGAATAGTCATCGTAACCAAATCCTGGATTCGGGAGTCGATTACGCAAGGGGAAGGTATTAGCACCCCTCACGTCCGTCGTACTCGACGGGATCCACGCTTGTTTTCTAGTACGGATGTTATTCTATCTACTCTAAAGGTCTGGGTTAAAAAGAAAATAAAATGACTCGGCAAAGTATCGCACTTTATACCTACGTATCCCCGTCTGGAACGAGAAATCAGAGTCAACATAGTTCGCCTAACTACGGATGAAGGTGGGAAGGTTGCTCGCTAGGATATCGCATCCTATGCCTACGTACTTTCATACAACATGAAAGATCAGAGCAAACATAGTTCGGGCTACGGAAGACACAAGCTTGTCTGACTGGTTTTTTATTACCTTCAAAAAGGGTTTTCCTTGATTAAGAGTCCAAGCGGACAAAAATGGCACTTTGATGTTCATTTTGAATCTTTTACGAAAGAAGTGTTTTTTAGTTTGTTTGCAATCTCTGACGCACTAGAGACTATGATTAGAGAGTGACTACGTCGCATGTCACCCTAAGGGTACCATACTAAGCAATCAGATTACTGAAGAGTGACCCTCCAACAACCTTTTCTCAAATAGCTTAAGGCTCATAACGTACAATATCGATTAACCTTATTACTGTATTTTTGAATTGTTTTGAGATAAGAAGAGAAAGAAGCTCTAAAAAAACTAGGGTTGAAAGGGGAATAAAACTAACCTAATGTTGTCATGCATGGATAAGAATCCTAATGTCTGTCATAATTCCCTCCTGCACAGAGGAAATCAGAGATCCTAGGGGATAAACAAAAAAGAAAGCAAGCAAGTACAGTAAAATGCATGCAATGCAGCAATACAAGCGATGCAAGGGAGTCCTACTTAACCTCGAACCTGGGAAAACAACAGGCAAAGTGAATCAACATTCACCTCAAACCTAGGGGGCAAGCTACACAATCCAACAAACAATACAGAAAACAAAACCCCAAAGCAGAGGAGGCAACCCAAGCAGCAGCACCAAACTCCTACAGCAAACAGCAGCTCTGACAGCAACAGATGATTAACCAGCAAAAAGTTGACAGCAACAACCTTCATGTTCATGAATAACTCCCATCTTCAAGCTTCAATAAACTTTCGATCTTCACTAGGCACCAGGCTTCAACAAGCTCCCAGCTTAAGCAATCTCAAACCCCAACCAGTAACCAGCTTCAACAAGCTCCTTACTTCAACTTCAACAAGCAGTAAAACCCTGGCTTCAACAAGCTACCTCATTTTTTCCTTTACCAAGCTTCAACAATCACCTCCAAGGGAGAATCAAACCAACAAGAATCAAGTTATAATGTTAAGAGACTTAATGACAACCAAGGGAAATCACTAAGGACTTAACATTGCAAATGAAAGGTATCCTCAAAGTTCTACTCACTTGGACATACCACTCATCCCTCCTAAGGAGAGATGGAGCTTCCCAAGGAGGAATTTATGTCATTGGATAGAATGGAGATGAACAATATACTCCATGTTTGAAGAAAGAAGCAAAACTAGTCTAATGCTCTTCCTAAAACCCTAGTTTCCCTAGGCTCCTGACAAGCATCCACAAGATGAGAGAATCTTCACATACAAGCTCCTTCAAGCTCTCCAAAGCATCTTCAATTGGTCTTCATTATTACCCAAGCTCAAAAGCAACACCACCCTAGTCTAAGGGGAATTATTGAATCAAACTAACCAAGTTAGTTCATCAGAAACACCTAGAAGTTAGTCTTAAAACTAATTCTAATGAAAATATCAAACATGATTGTAAAATCTTAAAAAAATTACTAAGGGTTCCTAAACCTCTTAAGAACATGCCATACAAAAACCAGGGGGGTTATCCATCCATTTAGACTTAAAACTATGCCCTAAACCTAAAGGTATCAACTTAAAACCCTAATTCTAAACCACCTAATGTTTAATGCTCAAACTAGCCTAAAATTATCTCACAAAAATATGATAAAATTACTATGGGTACATGCATCTCTAAGCTATCTAGCCCAAAAAGAATCAACTCAAAATTCATCACCAATCATTCACAATAAAATCAGCAAAATGGCATACCAAACATATGAAAATAAAAAGCCATTAAAAATACAAAAATGCAAATAAAATATAAAATGCATGAATGAAATATTTTTTTTAATCCTATTAAATTCTAAAAATTCTAAGGAATCAAGGAAAAAAAACTTGGATTAAAAAGATTAAATTTCCTATTTATTATGGATTTATTTCTAAACTATGTGAAAAATATGAAATTAAAAGAAAATAAAGAAAATGAACAAAGTGGCGTGTCAGATAGCAATTACATCATGTTGAAATCCAAACCTGGGCCCAAGAGGGGGTGTCAATAGCGCGCATGACATAAGCCCAAACCAAAATCGAAACAACTCAGAAAATCAAATGAAAAATGGAAAAAATCCTGTGGCAAATAGCAACTAATTCACGTTGTAATTCCCATTGGGCCCCAAACGGAGGTGTGGTTAGCAAGGGTTCACTAAGCCCATCCAACAAATTTAAATGAAATGGAGCGTTTTGGTCTCCCTCTCCATTCTCCTCATAAATTCCACTCACTTGTGGCCATTGGATCAAGCTTTAGTCAAGGGTCAAATGAAGATCCTAGGGTTGGGAGTCATCGTCCCCAAAATATTCAAACTTGGGAGGGAAAGTTCAGACGGTGGCCTGAGCTTGGCGCCACCGTCTTCTCCGGCGAGGCAACTCCAAAATCTCATAAATCCTTGCAACTAGATACCCTAATCCACTCCAAATTTCACCTTGGTCACGAATATGACTTCCATTTCCATTGATTCTCACCTAAACTCAAAACCCGATGGAAGTTGCATAAATTCATCCAATCTTGATCAACTCAATTCTTAAAATTAAAAGCCCTAGCATGAACTACATTCTTCCCTGATCAATTCTCAATATTTCAACACCATTAAAACTTCAAGAACAAGGAGATACAAGCTTCAACAGAAAATGGCATCACCCTAATTTGGTCTCTAATTGCTCCCAAACTTATCCAGAAACGATCCTCATGCACTCTAGGCCCTAACCACATGCAAGATTCTACTCAATTCTTCCTAGATCGTGAGGAATTTGAAGGTTTACATACCTGGAAAAATTGGATCAATAGAAGTAGCAAATGCTCAATTCAAGCTTCAAGACTCTTCAGACACGATCAGTGATGCACAATGAAGCTTCTTCAACCTTTAATTTGGCTTGAATGGGCTTGCAAATCCAAAACCGATTCTGAGTTGGAGTTGAGAAAATTCAGTTGCTCTCTCAGCTTCTAGCACGAAATCATCACCAAAATCAATCTGAAATCACTCCCCTCAATATATAGAAACTTTCCATGGGCTTTTCAGCCCAGTTTGAAGCCCAATTCATTGAATCCACAATTCTGATTTTTCTCTTGAAATTTCAATATGGCAGTTGTGAAATCTTACTCCCAGTTCGTTCCAGAAGATTCTAACCAACTCCTTGTTGCTTAGTGAATGTGTTTAGATCAAAATAGAGACCCGAATTGCATTGGTGGCTGATTTGGATATGTGACTTGTTTTAGAAGTAACAACTTTGCAAAACAAGTCATGAAACCAAGCCTCAATTCAAGAAAGTAATATTGCAAATGTCTTTAGAATTTGATTTCTAGTCAAAAAATGTATCCACTTGCCATGTTTAGGACCTATAACTCAAAAATCACAAATTCCCTCTTTGATTCATTTAAAATCCTTCTTTTTTTTAGGCCATTTTGAGTAACTTTTGATATAAGCTCATTCAATCCAACATGAATTCATATATGATCTAAAAACATCATTTTAAGCACATTCCATGTTGAACAACTTTTCATTTGAGGAGTGAAAGATGGAGATTTTGGCATATGCTTGAAAATGACCTATAATCATCAATACCCAAAATACCCCTGGATTGCCAAGATCATAACTTGAGTTCTATAAATCCCCTTGAGGACTTCTAGTACTCTATGGAAAGCTAAGATCAAGATATACAACTCTTATGTGGGCCAAGAATCCATTTGAAAACTCCTTGAAAGGAAAATGTTGCTTGGAAGTCAAGTGACTTTCACAGATAATTTTCAGTGTCCTCTGGTGACCTGTAATTTGCAAAGACCATAACTTGAGCTCTACAAATCTTCTTTAAGACTTCTAGTACTCAAATTAAAGGTATTGAGAATCCCTACAAGTTTCATGTTGGCCAAAGATCCATTTGAAACTTGTATTTTGACTTATGTGGCTTTGAAGTTAGGCACTAAATAGGGGATTTTACACTAAAACCTTAATTTAGCAACTTCCCACATTCTTGATATTTCTTTGCTTAACCTTGGCACAACACCACACATGTATCAACATACCAATCCATGAATCCCATGACCTCAAGGTAGGCCTTGATGCTCTCCCATTACTCAATTGAATTAGGGTTGACCCAGATGAAACCCTAGTTGACTGCACTTCAAATGTGGCTCTCATACTTGAATCAATGACTTGTCTTAACTTCAATATGGCCCTATAGGCATACCATGAGATCCATACACACCTCACATTCACATTCCACGCTTTTCACCCCATTGATGATTCTTAACATTCCTCAAGATAGGAGCAAAACCCACATGTAGGCACTCAAACTTCTCAAGATTTCCAATCACTTCCTGATGGCTTGGATGATTTCTCAAACTTGGATAACACCTCTTGCTAGGCTCTTCTCTTGATAGACACCCTTGATACCTTGTTGGATGCATGCTATGCTATGATATGCCAATGATTGAACTATGTACATGATGTAACTATGCAAATGAAATGCAATGAAACATAAATCAGGCAAGAAAATGTTGAGCAAATTTTGGGGTACAACACAAGGTTGCAAAATACGAAACTCCTATCCTGGGGAAAGAAATATTTTTGGACATTCATAGTCACCAATCATACGTTCTTCAGTCCTTAGACCTTTAATTATTGTTATCCTTGGTTCCCAAAAGTTTTCCTCAAATATCTCTTGATCAACACAAGGGCCACGTTTTTCCCTTTGTTCACTTGTTATTATGTTTTATTAAGAACGGGTAACAACTGGCCGTGTTTGCATCACCTCTTCTTCCGATTCAAGATTTTAGCATTATAAGACATTTAGCTTGAACCAAACCCTGTGCATCTCTCACATCAATCCTTGCTTATGAAATTGAGGATCACCATTAAATTTTGTGGAATCGAGGTCTACAATGATAAACCCCTCTTTGTCGTAACTCGTGGGCGGCGATGATGATCAGCCACAACTTCACCTTCAATATCCCTCTGAATGGTCCTTAATCCTAGAATGAGGAGTTTAAACCATCACTCAGAACACTGGATAAGGGTCACGATGAAACCCTAAACAAACCCTAATAAACCAGTATTAAATTTTTGGATAAGACCATAATCTATTTATTTACCCTTTAAAAAAATTATTGAGCGTTAATAAGGTGTGTTGATGTTAGATTATTTTTCTATTTTCTTTTATAATCAAAATAAGACTTTTATTTTAATTTTTTATCTTCATATTTTACTTTAAATAAAAATCAAATTCCTTTTATTTTTTATTTACTCAATCCATTTCAAAATAATTGTCGTTTTAAAAAATAAAATTTATTTTAAAATAACTATCATTTTCAATTTTTAAAGTAAAAAATGATTCTTACTTTTTTTTTAATTATATCCTTTAATTATTATTTTTTACGTTACTTCTAACACATTAATAAAAATGTAATATTTTATAGGCCTAATGCATCTTTTGGTCCCTTAAATTAATTTCAAGTTTCATTTTCGTCCCTTATTTAGTAAACGTTCATTTTAAGTCCCTCAAGTCATATTCCGTTAATCACATTGATCATTTCTGTTAAACTTTGTCAAAATCTGTTAAGTTAGGAAGACGTGGCACTCCAGCTGCTATTAGTTAGACTGACATGAAATTATCTTTTATTGACATGGAATATCTTATTATTTAAAATTTATTGAACATTATTTTCTCTTCTACAAAACCTAGCCGCCACCTCTCATTCTCTCCTATCCATCTTTCTCTTTCTCTTTTCTCCTTCTTCCACCCCACAACTCTTAATTTCCTCAAATCTTAAAATCCCTAAACCATCTCTTTAATCTCCCCTGAATCCATGCATCTAATACTTCTTTAATTCGATTCACATCAACTTTTTTGTTTTAATCGATGGTTCTTCTTTGATGATCATGTGATGAAATTGAAGTTCTTCATCGACGAAATCAGCTATAGTTTGCATTATTTTATTTCTGATGGTTATTACTTTCCTTCTTGATGGTTTTATCATTTAGATTATTCAATTTTTTTTTTGGATTTATGATGTATTTACAATTTGGTTTTGTTGTTTCAGATACATTTAATGGGAGTTCTATACAATTGGTCAAAGAACCTGTTCCTGGTGCAATCATGGAAGCAAAACAAGAAGTTGATTTCTGATGGTTGTTATTTTTCTTCTTGGTGGTTTTATCATTTAGATTATCCTTTTTTTTTGGATTTATGATGTATTTAGAAATCGAGTTTGTTGTTTCAGATACATTCAATGGAGAAATTTTGAATTGTAATTAATATTTACATGCATGACATGTCGCTGTAACCATATTCTCATTTTAGGTTATGTTGCAGACACAAGAGGTAACTAGAGGAAAATGGCATACAACTGCTTGTTATAATTCATTAGAGCAACTAAAGGTTCTTTTTATCCTTTTAAACATTAAAATACAAATAATGATATATGCTTATTGTTTATATGATCCTATTGGTACTTGAAACCACTGCTACTCTAATTTAATTGTATAATAACTATTCTCTTTTATTTATCTGTTTATAATCAATCAATTACAACAAAAATGCAAGTATGCTGCTAGATTAGAAAATGACACTGTTTTGGTATTATTCATATTTAACATGCCCAAATAGCTACAAACCCAGTTGTGAAAACACACACTGAAGTATAAATTATGAAGGTTCCTGATAAAAGCATAGGAAACTTTTGGTTTAAAATAAATAGATATTTAGAGAATGAATGTACTAGGGTGTTCTATTATATTTTTTCTATTTTGATGCAATATGTAAATGCATGTACTTTTTTACTTTGCCTTGGTTGTACTAAAAAAAATAACTAATGAAAATACAATGAAAGGCTTATTAAATTGATTAAGATTGGTGGGATTATTGCCTATGTTATCATAATTTTTGCCTTATCCAAAAATGGCAGATTTAAATCCAAATAAAGAATGAACGCATATGCCATATGTCATGTTTAAATTGTTTTGCTTATTTCTAATTGTGTTTAGATGGTAAGTGTCATTACTTTATCTCATAGTTGTATTATTAATCTTTTAAATTATGTCATACAAAATATACTTTCAAGAGATTCGATTAATGAATATGTCATATGTTGGAATTTTATTAATTAGAGTGGGAATTGGAAAGATTTATTGACAATTAATGGGCAATAAATGAACACAAGTAAGAACTAATATAGAAGTGAATTTGAAAAGATTCATTTTAGTCCCACATTGAAGGGAATGGAAATATTAGTAGTGTTTATATATTCCAACTTGGTCAATTGGGTTGGGCCCTAAAGGGCACCCAATTTTGTGAAAGGAGTGAGGACACACCCATGACCATCAAGACACACGCGCGCGCTGCCGCCGTCCGTCCGGCCGGTTCGGTCCGGTCCGGTCTAGATGAATTATTTTTTGGACCCGAATTTATAGAATTTAATTATTATTAATTAATAATAATATTAATTAATTAAGAAAATAATTGGTCAGTAATTGCCATACTGACTAGATCCAGTCCTCCACGATTTTCTCATTCTCCCACCATTTTCTCCATTCACCACGAATTTCTCCCTACTCAGTTGCAGGTAGCTGCCTATAAATACAGGGTAGAAATTCAGTAGGTAGCCCATTCTCCCTGTTCACAAGTTCACACGAATTTTGATTTCCATCTTCTCTCCCTTAATTCTCTTCATCTAAAATATTCCTTTTCATAAGTTTTTGAACGAGTTGTTTTATCCTGGAGGCGTCGTCGTAAATCGACTGCTTTGCATATTTTGGCAGTACGGCGAAACGTCTTAAAGAAAGCGACCTAGTACGCGACTCATCCCGATAATTTCTTTGTGCCAAACTCAATTTTTCAAATCCGAAAACAACAATTTTAAGACGTTTTAATAACTGCCATGACAACTGAGGAAATTATCGGTACTACTGCAGCCACTTCGGTCTCTGACAAACCTTTCAGGTTTGAGGGTTCCAATTTCAAACGTTGGCAAGCTAAGATGAAGTTTTTCTTAACTCTGAAAAAGGTTGCCCACGTTCTGACTGAGGATATCCCGGTTGTCCCTTATGCATCATCTGAACTACCTAATGGTAACTCACTTGCAGATTCAGACGGGACTTCCAAAACGTCTGACCCAGATGTTGCAAAAGCTAAGGCTGACTCAGATGCTGCAAAAGCTAAGGCTGCAGCAGATGATCTACAACTCCGAAAAGAAATCGTCTTATGGCACGAGAATGATTGTATGTGCAAAAATCACATTCTGAATAGCCTTACTGATGATCTGTATGACTACTACAGTAGCTACAGGACTGCTAAACAGGTATGGGAGGCTCTGAAAAGAAAATATGATATTGAAGAAGCAGGTGCGAAGAAATTTGTTGTCAGCCGCTACTTGAACTACAAGATGGTGGATGAGAAGTCAGTGGAAGCTCAAAGCCACGGAATTCAGAAGATTGCTCATGAGATTATTACATAAGGTATGCCCCTCAATGAACAATTTCAAATTGCTGTAATTATTGACAAACTGCCCCCTGGTTGGAAAGATTTCAAAAATGTGCTTCGTCACAAAACAAAAGAATTTTCAATCGAGAATCTGATTACTCACCTCCGAATTGAAGAGGAGGCTCGAAAACAAGATCAGAAAGAAGAAGTCTTAGTTGTGTCTAACAACAAAAAGAAATTCGGTGTGGTTCTAAAGCCTACGGGCAAACCTTTAAAGAATCAGAACCGCAATGCTATGAACCGAACTAAGAATGGGAATCCCTCTAGGGCCCCATCGGCTCCATCTTCTAGGTAACAGCCACCACCTTAAAGAAATGATGCTCCGGTTTTCTCTTGCTACAACTGTGGGAAACCGGGCCATATGGCAAAGAAATGTAGGAGCATGCCTAAACATGCAGCTGCAGCTGGCTCAAATGCTCAGGTTAACCTGACTGATGAGCAACTCATTGCCATGATCACTGAAATCAACATGGTTGGTGGATAGACACGGGCGCCACTCGTCATGTCTGCTATGATCGTGCTATGTTCAAGACATACATGAATGCTGAAGATAAGAAAGTGTTGTTGGGAGATGCTCACACCACTAATGTTGCTGGAATTGGAGATGTTGAGCTGAAGTTCACTTCAGGAAAGACCTTGATCTTGAAAGACGTCATCCATGTTCCTGAAATTAGGAAGAATCTTGTTTCTGGTTTTCTTTTGAATAAGACTAGGTTTAGTCAAACTTTAGGGGAAGATTTGTACACCATCACTAAGAATGGTATTTTTGTAGGAAAAGGGTACGCCACTGATGGCATGTTTAAGTTGAATGTTGATTTGAATAAAATTTCTCCTTCTGTTTACTCTTTGTGTGACTTTAATATTTGGCATGATAGACTTTGTCACGTGAATAAACGAATCATTTCTAATGCAAGCAACATAGGCCTAATCCCTAAACTAAATGTCAATGATTCCAATAAATGTGAATTTTGCAGTCAAGCAAAAATAAAAAAGACTTCACATAAATCAATTATAAAAGAATCTGATCCCCTAGATCTTATACACTCTGATATATGTGAATTAGATGGAAGTTTAACTAGAAATAATAAACGTTATTTTATCACTTTTATTGACGATTGCTCTGATTATACTTATGTATATCTAATGAAGAATAAAAGTGAAGCGCTTGACATGTTTAAGGTGTATGTAACTGAAATTGAGAATCAATTTAACAAGAAGATTAAGATACTTCGCAGCGATAGAGGAACCGAATATGACTCTAGCTTGTTTAATGATTTTTATGCTGAACATGGTATTATACACGAAACGACTGCTCAATACTCTCCTGAAATGAATGGTAAAGCAGAAAGAAAGAATAGGACTCTTACTGAACTTGTAGTCGCAATCATGTTAAATTCTGGTGTTGCACCTCACTGGGGAGGGGGGGGGGGGGAATTTTATTGACTGTTTGCTATGTCTTGAATAAAGTTCCCAAGTCAAAAAGTAAGATCTCACCTCATGAGATATTAAAGAAAAGACAACCAAATTTGTCTTATTTGAGAACTTGGGGCTGTTTGGCTTATGTCAGAATTCCAGATCCGAGATGAGTTAAACTCGCTAGTAGAGCCTATGAATGCGTATTCATTAGGTATGCAGCAAACAGTAAGGCATACAGGTTTTATGACCTAAATGCCAGAGTAATCATAGAATCAAACGATGTTGAATTCTATGAAGACAAATTTCCTTTCAGATCGAGAAATAGTGGGGGCTCACAATCAAGTCACATTCCTGTGATAAATAGCACTGAAAGCAGCGACAACGTAGAAACAAAACTTCGAAGAAGTAAAAGAGCAAGAGTTGCTAAAGAATATGGGGCCGATTATGCGGCCTATAATGTAGAAGAAGATCCAATAAATCTTCAAGAAGCACTGTCATCTATGGATGCAGACTTATGGCAAGAAGCCATTAATGATGAGATAAATTCTCTAGAATCTAACAAGACCTGACAATTAGTAGACTTGCCCCCGGGTTGCAAACCAATTGGTTGCAAATGGGTTTTGAAAAAGAAACTAAAACCTGATGGAACGATTGAGAAATACAAGGCTCACCTTGTAGCCAAGGGTTTTAGACAAAGAGAAAATATAAATTTCTTCGACACCTTTTCTCCGGTCACTAGAATTACATCCATTAGGGTACTCATTTCAATAGCTGATAACGAGAAAACGCATCGATTATATCGCTAGATTTCATTGACGTTTTATCGCTTATTCACCGTTTTAACACTCGATTTCTCGAGTTTTTCTTACTATTTTGCAGGTACATCGTTATATGGAGCTAAATCATGAATTAAGAGAAAAAGGAACAAAAGAGACCACAAGGAGATGAAGAAATGTAGAAGCCTGCAAAAAGACTGCATAATTTGTTGCAGCCACGATCGTTACAAGGGTGTCACGACCGTGACACCCCAATTTGGGCCATCACGACCGTAAGAGAGTGGTCACGACCGTGACACTTAAAAACCTCAAATTACGAACGTGAAGACCTTGTCACGCCCGTGACAAGGATAAAACTTGGTTTTGACTCAGACTACGTCAAGGCACTACGTGAAGACCACTTCTCCTCTTATTTCTCCTCAAGGCATTACGTGAAGACCACTTCTCCCATTTTGTTGCCACGTTCCAGCATTCCTTCAACAACTTCAGCAAGGCCCATGCAACAAAGGACCAAGAATCCAGCCCATTAAGGACTCTATAAATAGTACAAGTTCTGTGGAAGAAAGGACAGACTTCATTATTCAAAATTCCTGCGGAAGCTCTGCCAAACTGCCTTACGACCCAGCATTTCCATTCTTGCATTATTTTTAGTTTTCTGTTTCGTTTTTATTTGTATCCAAACCAACCGTATAACAATTTCCAACATCAGGAAATTGTACCTTTATTTGTTTCTAGACCTTCAGCACTCATTTATTTTTAATTTCCGCCCACTCCAAGCTTTCCGGTCTGTGGAAGAAGGAGTCTGCTCGAATATTTGTTAACCAGGTTTTTCATTATATTGCAATTTAATTTAGTTATAATGTTTATTTATTTTTCTGCCATGAGTACGTTATTATTTAATTCTCTGTCTCTGTCTGGTTTAATATCGATGAGTAGCTAAACACCTTAGGGCGGTATGTAGTTATCACAAACTTAATCGGTAAATATAACCATAGGCTGAAAATAATTAATAACTTAACATTCTGGCTGATACTTTTTAATTGAAATAGATCTTTTCGTTACGAGAGTAAGAAAAGAGTATTAGGTTAGGTCAAGACCACGAGAGTGTGAGATTCTAACCAGATAGCTAAAGTTAGGCATTTAAATTGAACACAGCGAGAGCGCTTTAAGATAAATTAGAATTACTTAGTTTCCAAAAATTACCTCTAAACACTTATGGGCTAGCGAGAGCAGGCATAGGGCTTTAGGGATAAGATCTGATATAAGACCACGAGAGTGTGAGTTGAGGGTACTTAAACTGGTAATCTCTACCGAATAGATTAAGTGAACACCTTTATAATCCTAGGTTAGATTGACCCCACCTAAGTTAGTATAATTACATACCGACCGCCTTAATATTACTTTATTTAAACTCAAATTTAATTCCGCCTTTAACAGTCTTAAAAACCAACAAAATCGTGACAATCATTCGCCTTAGCTAAACTAGAAGTTCATCTAGCACTAAGTAACCATAGAATCCCTGTGGATCGATAATCTTAAATATTACTTCGATAGGCTGTGCACTTGCAGTAAGATACCGCTAGACGCATAAGTAGACACGTCTTTAGCCCATCAAGTTTTTGGCGCCGTTGCCGGGGATTCCTTAATTTAGTTACTAGTGCATTTAGGTAGCATTGTCTAGACTAAGGTATCAACTATTTAATTTAATCTAATCTCCGAGTGTATGCCAAGTACTCGCTCTAAAAGCGAAGACTTGCAACCTCTAATCCCTGAATCGGAACGCTTCTTACACGTAAGAAGGCGTATATTCGATTTCGAAA
The DNA here is from genome assembly GCA_963859935.3 of Lathyrus sativus. Taxonomy (NCBI): domain Eukaryota; kingdom Viridiplantae; phylum Streptophyta; class Magnoliopsida; order Fabales; family Fabaceae; genus Lathyrus; species Lathyrus sativus. The sequence continues at coordinate 646,576,572 of OZ012740.1, read as the reverse complement.
ATAATTCCAATATTCCAGATCTTCAATTAGATCCGCCTAAACCAGTCATAAAATCAGAGGACGCAGAGATGGCTGAAGAACAAACTCATCCACTCAAGTATTACGCTAATCCTTCGCAAGGTGAACCGCATTCAAGCATTGCAGCGCCGGCTATCAACCGAAACGATTTCGAACTAAAACCTTCGTTGATATCAGCCGTGCAACAAAATCAATTCGCCGGAAATCCTACCGAGGATCCGAATCTTCATCTTTCGATCTTTGTGCAATATGCAGATACCGTAAAAGTCAATGGAGTTACCCAAGAAGCTATTAGACTACGTTTATTTCCTTTTTCGCTTCGAGACAGAGCAAGAGCTTGGCTTCAATCTCTGCCTTCGAACTCAGTAACTACGTGGGCAGAACTTAAGAAAGTTTTCTTGAATAGGTATATTCCACCTAGCAAGACAGCTATGCTGAGAGCTCAGATCAACGAATTTAAGCAAAGAGAAAGTGAATCATTATTCGAAGCTTGGGAACGCTATAAGGATCTACTTAGACTTTGTCCACATCATGGATTAATAGACTGGATGGTCATCCATACCTTCTATAATGGACTCTTGTACAATACAAGAATGACAATTGACGCTGCCGCGGGTGGTGCATTGATGGACAAAGAATATCGTGATGCCTATGCACTTATCGAAAGTATGGCTCAAAATCATTACCTTTGGGGAAGCGAGAGAGTCGCAACTGAGAAACTAACAAAGGGAGGTATGTACGAAGTAAGTAGTATGGACCAAGTCAATGCGAAATTTGACCAACTAAGCCAAAAGATCGATAACTTGGCCATAACACCTACAGCCACCGTGGCTGCAGTAACACCTAACTGTGAGTTATGTGGAGTCCCAGGACACGAAGTTTCTGATTGTCAACTATTGGCAGGAACTCCCACTGATCAAGTGAATTATGCTCAAGGAAACCCTTACTCAAACACATACAACCCAGGTTGGAAGAATCATCCGAACCTCTCCTATAAGAATAACAATGCTTATTACGCACCAGGACAAGCACCAGCTACATCACCAGGATATCAAAAGACTGCTCCTAATATCCCTAGAAAATCAAACCTTGAATTGATGATGGAGAACTTTATAGCTAACCAATCTCAGACAAACAAGGACTTCTTAAACCAAAACATTCACACTAGTGAGCAGATTAAACAATTAGTGAGCAAAGTAGATGCATTAGCTACACATAACAAAATGCTTGAAACTCAGATTTCACAAGTAGCTCAACAACAAGCACCTACTGCCGCACCAGCTGGAGTATTCCCTGGACAACCTCAACCTAACCCGAAAGGACATGCTAACGCTGTAATATTAAGAAGTGGCAAGGAACTTGACGGACCTACCGATCCAAGACTTGAAAATCCAGCCATGTGCCAAAAACCGGATAAACCGACCGAAGTGGTGAATGATCCAGAAGAAAAGGAAGATGACAATCAAGAGGTAGTGGAGAAAGAACAACCTTATGTGCCTCCACCACCCTATAAACCACCAATTCCGTACCCTCAAAGATTAATAAATTCCAAGACGACGGGTCAATTTAAGAAATTTGTCGAACTTCTGAAACAGTTGAATATTACTATTCCGTTTACAGAAGCAATTACCCAAATACCCTCGTATGCTAAGTTTTTAAAAGAAATCTTATCCAATAAGAAAAAGATAGAGGATAACGGAACAGTTACACTTACTGCCGAGTGTAGCGCCATAATTCAGAATAACATGCCTCCTAAGCTAAAGGATCCAGGAAGTTTCTCTATACCCTGTGTAATAGGATAATTCGTCATTGACAAAGCTCTATGCGATTTAGGAGCCAGTATCAGTGTTATGCCCTTAACGATTTGCAAAAGGCTAGACATGGGAGACCTAAGACCAACTAAAATGTCTGTTCAACTAGCCGATCGCTCTGTCAAATATCCTGTAGGCATACTAGAAAACGTCCCAGTACGTATAGGACAATTCTACATCCCTACTGATTTTATAATCATGGACATCTCTGAAGACTCCACTACACCTATCATACTAGGAAGACCATTCTTAGCTACCGCCGGAGCTATAATAGACGTAAAAAGAGGAAAGCTAACCTTTGAAGTAGGGGAAGAGAAAGTTGAATTTGTTTTAACACAATTCTTACAATCACCAGCTATAGAGGATACATGCTATCTATTGGACGTAATCGACGAATGTGTAAGAGAAATGGAACTGAAGGAGACCACTTATTCTGAAATAATGAAAATTCAAATCCCTCCGATTTTCGAAGATGATAATTGGCAAAAATCGTATCAGGATGATAGTCTAAGCGAAAGTTTAGCACTTACACCGGATCCCATGCCAAGTAAAGATAAACCTACATCAGGATTAAAAACTTTACCTCATAACCTAAGGTACGAATTCTTAGACGTTGAATGTAAAAGACCAGTTATAGTAAATTCCAGTTTAGGAACTATAGAAACAAAGAAACTTTTAGATGTCTTGAAGAAATATCCAACTGCATTAGGGTATAACATATCTGATCTCAAAGGAATATGTCCTTCAGTTTGCATGCATCGTATTCTGCTAGAAGAAGATTGCAGAACCTCCAGAGAGTCTCAAAGAAGGATTAACCCAACCCTTAGCACTGTAGTAAAAGAAGAAGTTAAGAAATTATTAGATGCCGGGATAATATATCCAATCTCTGATATTGAATGGGTTAGTCCAATACATGTAGTGCCAAAGAAAGGAGGTATCACTGTTGTGAAAAACGCTCAAGGCGAATCGATATCGCAAAGAGTAGTGACGGGATATAGAGTGTGCATAGATTATCGTAAACTAAACAAAGCCACTCGGAAAGATCATTTCCCACTACCTTTCATAGATCAAATGTTAGAACGATTAGCCAAGCATTCTTACTTCTGTTACCTTGATGGTTACTCAGGATTTTTCCAAATCCCTATCCATCCTGATGATCAAGAGAAGACTACATTCACATGTCCTTATGGAACGTTCGCTTATAGGCGAATGCCCTTTGGATTATGCAACGCTCCTGCAACCTTTCAAAGATGTATGATGTCAATCTTCGCGGATTTTATAGACAACATCATGGAAGTGTTCATGGACGACTTCTCTGTATGCGGGCAAAGTTTTGAAGGATGCTTATCGAACTTAGAAATGGTGTTAGAAAGATGCGTAAAAGTGAATCTCGTGCTTAACTGGGAGAAATGTCATTTTATGGTCAACGAAGGAATAGTGTTAGGTCATGTAATATCCGACAAGGGAATTGAAGTTGATAAAGCTAAGATTGAAGTAATAAAAGATCTTCAACCCCCTAAAACCGTGCGAGAAATACGAAGTTTTTTAGGACACGCCGGTTTTTACCGACGATTCATCAAAGATTTCTCGAAAATCACTAAACCTCTTACTGGTTTATTAATGAAAGACGCTAAGTTCATATTCAATGAAGATTGTCTTAAAGCATTCGAAACTCTAAAAACAGCCCTCATCACCGCACCAATCATGCAACCCCCTGACTGGAGATTACCTTTTGAAATCATGTGCGATGCGAGTGACTATGCTGTAGGCGCAGTTCTAGGCCAGAGAAAGGAAAAGAAACTGCATGCGATTTACTATGCCAGCAGAACCTTAGATTCTGCCCAGATGAACTACGCTACTACAGAAAAAGAATTGTTAGCAGTTGTCTTTGCGCTTGACAAATTCCGTTCTTACCTAGTTGGAGCGAAAATAATCATTTACACAGACCATGCTGCTATCCGATATCTGTTAACTAAGAAAGATGCTAAACCAAGACTCTTAAGATGGATCTTACTCTTACAAGAATTTGATTTAGAAATAAAAGATAAGAAAGGTACTGAGAACGTCGTAGCGGACCATTTATCTAGAATAGAAGGTATTAAACCCGAACAAGTGCCGATTAACGATGATTTTCCGTATGAACAGCTGATAGCACAAATAGGAAGCGACCTAGCTCAGCTAGATATAAATGAACCAGAATTCGTGGAAACAATCCAGACAACTGTAGGATTGCCATGGTACGCTGACATTGTCAACTACCTAGCCGCAGGAGCTCTTCCACCCGATCTAACCTATCAGCAGAAAAAGAAATTCTTTCATAATCTGAAACATTACTATTGGGATGAACCATTATTGTTCAAAAGAGGACCAGACGGAATCTTTCGCCGATGTATTCCCGAAGAAGAAATAGAAGATGTCATTGCTCAATGCCATTCATCTCCTTATGGTGGACATGCAGGCACTTCCAAGACTTGTGCAAAAATCTTGCAAGCCGGCTTATTCTGGCCTAATCTATGGAAGGACGTCCACATCGCTGTTATGAATTGCGATCGGTGTCAACGCACTGACAATATTTCAAGAAGAGATGAAATGCCCCAAAAGGGAATTTTAGAAGTAGAAATCTTCGACGTCTGGGGAATAGATTTCATGGGACCTTTCCCATCATCTTTCGGTAATAATTACATACTCGTAGCTGTTGATTATGTCTCGAAATGGATTGAAGCCATAGCTTCTCCTACAAACGATACACGAGTAGTAATAAAGCTTTTCAAAAATATAATCTTTCCCAGATTTGGTGTGCCTCGACTCGTCATAAGTGACGGTGGCTCGCACTTCATTTCAAAAATCTTTGACAAGTTACTATCTAAATATGGAGTACGACACCGTGTGGCTACGCCATATCACCCACAAACAAGTGGACAAGTCGAAGTCTCAAACAGAGAAATTAAACAAATCTTAGAAAAGACTGTCGCCATATCTCGGAAAGATTGGTCATCTAAACTTAATGAAGCTCTATGGGCTTATAGGACCGCTTACAAGACACCCATCGGTACTACACCTTTCAAACTAGTTTATGGAAAATCTTGTCACCTCCCAGTAGAACTAGAACACAAAGCTTATTGGGCGATCAGAACTCTCAATATAAATTATAATGCTGCAGGAGAAAAGCGAATCCTAGACATTAACGAATTAGAAGAATTAAGGTTAGATGCATATGAAAATGCTAAGATATATAAAGAAAGAACTAAGCGATGGCATGACAAACGCCTATCTAGGAAAGAATTTAGTGTGGGAGAAGTTGTACTCCTCTTTAATTCAAGACTTAGGCTCTTTCCTGGAAAATTAAAATCTAGATGGTCAGGACCCTTTGAAATAACTAAAGTATTCCCGAGTGGAGCAATAGAAATTAAGGGTAGGAATAGTGAACCATTCATAGTAAACGGACAACGTCTAAAACATTATCATAAAGTTGAAAATAGAGATTATGCGAATAATCTAAAGCTTTTAGAATTGTCCGCTAACGCCCCTGATTAATCTAAACCTAAGCATTACGTCAGGCTTTGGACGATAAAAACAGCGCTTAGTGGGAGGCAACCCATTTACCTATTTAATTATTTAAACTTTTTTTTTAGCATATTGTTATTTATCGTTTTACTATTTGTTTAATTGTTTTGTCATTTTATAGTTTTATTTTACATTACATTATGCATTTCATTTTCTTATTTTTATCTTAAATCACTTTTTACAGATTTTCTAAAGTCTTTTCCACTGATTTGTTTCCCCATATTTGCACTGACCATGGCTAACCAACCAATTAACCATATGGAAACCAAATTTAGAGGTAGGAACCAAAGAATGAAGTTTGAAGAGTTATCACAGAGGCAAATGGATTTGACCCTGTACCCGGATGATAAGACTATGGAAACCCTAGGTATACATGATAGTGTCATGTACTTGTTAAACCGACTCGGATGGGAGAATGCATCGATCCAACATAAGTTTGCGACTTACCGCGAGCTCACCCTTGAGTTCCTTAGCTCCTTACTTTACCTACCTGAGCGCGGTTTTGGATTTAGGAAAGGATTTATTAGTTTCCGCCTATTTGGAATAGAATATGACTTTAACCATAAAGAACTAGCCGACTTGTTAGGATTCCCTAGTGGACCATTTGCTTTTACTACCACACAGGTAGAATTGATGGATGTGGAGCTAGATTTCTTTTGGGGAGCTTTAACCGGAAACTACCACCCTGAACCAAATGACATGAATAATGATGAGATCCATAATCCTGCTCTCCGTTACTTCCATAAATTCCTTGCCCACACCTTCTTTGGAAAAGAAGAAAACATTACCGAAGTCTCTAAAGATGAAATATTTATTATGTCATGTTTCACTACTGGACAGCCTGTTAATGGTGTACCTTTCATGATGCAAACCTTCACCCGTATCCAAGAAGAACCGGAATTACCTATATTAGTAGGAGGTCTTGTAACCATGATTGCTGATGCCATAGGACTTAGGTACCAACTGGACAGGTGCAACCGTCTAGGAACAATCCGCCCTATGAACCTTAATTTCTGCTTCAATAGACATATCATAAGGAATTTAGGACATCCACCTTTTGAGTACCTAATCCGGAACGAAGTAGTAACCCTGTTCACATTGCCTAATCATGCTAGAGTAAGTGTTCATAATAAGGATAACTGGCTTTATGAGTTAAACCCACCTGATTATCCATCTACTCCTGAAAAACCTCGGCCTTACAAGATAAACAATGATATACTGACCAATGTCGAAACTGACCCCGAGACACCTCCTGGTTACCATAACATCGACCCCACTGGAGCAGTACATGAAACACCTGGAGTGAATCAAGGAGATTATGCTAACAACTTGCAAAACATCATGAACACTCTCAATGCCTACCAAACTGATATTAATATATTTAAAGAAGACATTAAGAGCATGCGATTGGACATCATAGGATTGACAGACATAACCTGCGAACAATTCTATCACTTGAACTCCGCCATCGAAGACTTGAAGAAACGCTTTTGAAAATGCTATAAGTGATTTAGTTTATTTTTCTCATTGTTTTCGTTTCTAGTTAGATTTATTTTTCGCAACAATTTCATACCGTAATTTCAGTTTATGTAACTTCATTTTCAATTACTTTATGCAATGCACCTTTAATTCCAAAATTTCTCCACTTTTAGAAATTTATATATTTTTATTCTATGTACTGTTATGCTTGCATTATTTCTTATTATATACAATCTCTCATGCAAATTAGTATAATATTGTGTTGCAATTATATAACATATGGTGTTTATTTAATATGAGTGTTAGTGAAGTAAATAGATTATTATTAAATTATGAAAATGTTTTTTCTGGAAATTATTCAGCGAAGCATGCCCTCACGGTCGTCACACCCATCTCACGATCGTGACGTGCTTAAATAGCGTGTCACGACCGTCACACCCCTGTCACGACCGTGACAACCCCTATTACAGGATTCGTGAGAAACAGAACTGTTTCTCATCGTGTCTCTTCTTCTTCCCCCTCCATAACTTCCCCAAAACTACCCATCTTCTCCATAACCTCCGTAACCTCCCCATTACCAATTTTAAACCTCATTAACCCCCCATTATCATAACCTATCATATTCTCCCTCTCCACTATTTATCCCGTATCTCTATCTCCTTCACTCTACCATCTTTTTCACAAAACCTCAAAACCCTTCTTTCTTCACTCTAACCTCTTGCATGCTATGGATTCTATCACTTTTAGAGAAGGTGATGCTGGAGTAACCCAGAGGGAACGTTTTATCCGATTCCAAAACCGCGGTGTGCAACCTACACGTTACATCGACACCGTCTGTTTGAGGGAACTCGGAATGCTTGCCGGTGTTCAAAGCCTACTTCAAAAGGTCGGTTTGTGGGATCTTTGCAGTCAACCTCAACCCACATTCGAAGTTCTGACACTGGAGTTCTTAAGCTCCTTCAGTTACATCACCCCTCCCGGTTCTCAGAGTCAGCTCACCGGTGTCGCCACATTCAGATTGCACGGCCGAGAGTTCAACCTTTCGCAAACCAGGATCGCCGAGTTGTTAGGCTTCGATCACGGAACTGAAGCTCACCGTCGCGTGCCCGATAATTTTAGTGAACCAGCTTTCACTCTATGGCACGACTTAACCAACACCCGTGCATCCACCTTCCAAAGCCTCAACGTGACGCACATCCACAACCCAGCAATCCGCTATTTTCACCGTGTCATATGCAACACCATCTTCGCCCGAGAAAGCAACCATAAGCTCAACTCCAAAGAGCTTCTATTCTTACATTGCGCTCTTAATGACGAGCCAATCAACGCTGCCCCTTTCATGCTTCATCATATCCAAGCCATTGCACACAAAGGCTCCTCCCCGTTCTTCATAGGCGACATTGTCACCACCCTCGCCATTCAGTTGGGGCTTGGTGACTTGGTCGTTGATCAGCCTTACCTCGCCGCAGAATTCCTCACCAAGAGTTATTGCAGGTCCGCTCACCTGATTGCGCAGCGAGAGGATGGCAGGTATAGCCCTGTTGTCAATGGCACCATTTTCCACCATATCATAATGCCGTCCTGCGACCGCATCGATCCATCCAGCCGAGCCAACTGGCTCTTTGTTTTACCTGCTGCTGCCGATCACGTCCCTATTCATGATGATCAGGCAGACCCTCCAGAGGATGAGATGCAGGACGCTATGGATGCAGCTGAGCCTGTCCAGGATATACCAGAGACATCTAACCGACAGCCCCCTGCTCCTGCAGTCACACTTGAGGAAGTCCTCCTTGCGATTCATCAGCAGAACCAGATGAACGCCGCACTGGAGAGAAGGCAGAAGGCTCAGTATGATGCTTTACTCAGCACTATTGCAGCCAACCAGGAAGCTACTAATGAGAGGTTTGGAGAAATTTTCAGCGAGCTCGAAGCCCTCCGCATTAGCATCACTGCTGCCTCTGGCACCGGTTCTGATCCTGAAGCGACTCCCTCCAGACGCCGCTCCCGCACCAGAGGCCGAGCCCGCGGTCCTCAGCAGCCATAGTTTTAATTTGTTTATGTCTGTTTTTCGTTTTTGTCATTGTACTGTTACCGCATTTATATCACAACATTGAGGACAATGTCTGATATAGTGTGGGAGAGGTACCTTTCATTTCCGCACTTTTCCATTTCGTTGTACTTTCAATTCCGTTGTATTTCTTTTCGCAAGTTAATGAAATGAGCAAATCTTTGTGCTATTTTCTTTAATTTCGAACTTTCCCCGATTATTTAGCTATACCAGAAAAAAATCTTTATTTATTCGCATTACCCGACTTACCTACGGAATCGTAACTAGGAAGCCGAGAACGATTAAACAAGACCAATACAATCTTGACATCTTTGACTCCCTACTTAAGCAATTCCATCCCGATTACCATTACGAGTACACTTTTAGTTTCAGTTCAAAAGTAACCCCTAGTAGTTTATACTAGCAGTCAGCACCGTCTGAACACAAACCACGTGGGGAGCCGATGAATATAAGCGTTTGATGCCTAATCAATAATGATCCTTCATATCTCGATGCAAAATGAAAAGAAATTGCACCAAAGTACACGGTCGCATATAAGAAACGAGAAATATGAGAAGGAGTCCGTTGCTAGTTGGTTCAGAGGTACTGGTTCTGAACTCGGTAGGGCGTGCTACGGCTCGATCCCCCACAACCTCCAAATCGGATAAAATATGTAGGGTTACCACACTCGTGTACCAGACCCCGTGCCCAAAAAGGATCAAAATCGCTAACCGGCTACTCCACTACGTACGTGCTAAGGCAAAGGGCTTAATGTGACTGCGCTAGAATGAAACCGGGCGAAATAAGATCGAAAAAACTCCAGGTGAAATCGTAATGTAATTGCCGATTGTTTCGTTTAACGGGAAGTCGACGACATAGCTTGTTGCTTGTGTCATTAGTGTATCGGTAGTGTTCTGTCAAAGTACCGGATTATCCGACAAAACGATCCCTCGTACGGTTTGTTATGAGTATGCGTGAATAAATTCTTGTCCGCCGATTTTCAACCGACTATTTGCTTGAGGACAAGCAAAGGTTTAAGTTTGGGGAAGTTTGATAACGAGAAAACGCATCGATTATATCGCTAGATTTCATTGACGTTTTATCGCTTATTCACCGTTTTAACACTCAATTTCTCGAGTTTTTCTTACTATTTTGCAGGTACATCGTTATATGGAGCTAAATCATGAATTAAGAGAAAAAGGAACAAAAGAGACCACAAGGAGATGAAGAAATGTAGAAGCCTGCAAAAAGACTGCATAATTTGTTGCAGCCACGATCGTTACAAGGGTGTCACGACCGTGACACCCCAATTTGGGCCATCACGACCGTAAGAGAGTGGTCACGACCGTGACACTTAAAAACCTCAAATTACGAACGTGAAGACCTTGTCACGCCCGTGACAAGGATAAAACTTGGTTTTGACTCAGACTACGTCAAGGCACTACGTGAAGACCACTTCTCCTCTTATTTCTCCTCAAGGCATTACGTGAAGACCACTTCTCCCATTTTGTTGCCACGTTCCAGCATTCCTTCAAAAACTTCAGCAAGGCCCATGCAACAAAGGACCAAGAATCCAGCCCATTAAGGACTCTATAAATAGTACAAGTTCTGTGGAAGAAAGGACAGACTTCATTATTTAAAATTCCTGCGGAAGCTCTGCCAAACTGCCTTACGACCCAGCATTTCCATTCTTGCATTATTTTTAGTTTTCTGTTTCGTTTTTATTTGTATCCAAACCAACCGTATAACAATTTCCAACATCAGGAAATTGTTGTACCTTTATTTGTTTCTAGACCTTCAGCACTCGTTTATTTTTAATTTCCGCCCACTCCAAGCTTTCCGGTCTGTGGAAGAAGGAGTCTGCTCGAATATTTGTTAACCAGGTTTTTCATTATATTGCAATTTAATTTAGTTATAATGTTTATTTATTTTTCTGCCATGAGTACGTTATTATTTAATTCTCTGTCTCTGTCTGGTTTAATATCGATGAGTAGCTAAACACCTTAGGGCGGTATGTAGTTATCACAAACTTAATCGGTAAATATAACCATAGGCTGAAAATAATTAATAACTTAACATTCTGGCTGATACTTTTTAATTGAAATAGATCTTTTTGTTACGAGAGTAAGAAAAGAGTATTAGGTTAGGTCAAGACCACGAGAGTGTGAGATTCTAACCAGATAGCTAAAGTTAGGCATTTAAATTGAACACAGCGAGAGCGCTTTAAGATAAATTAGAATTACTTAGTTTCCAAAAATTACCTCTAAACACTTATGGGCTAGCGAGAGCAGGCATAGGGCTTTAGGGATAAGATCTGATATAAGACCACGAGAGTGTGAGTTGAGGGTACTTAAACTGGTAATCTCTACCGAATAGATTAAGTGAACACCTTTATAAGCCTAGGTTAGATTGACCCCACCTAAGTTAGTATAATTACATACCGACCGCCTTAATATTACTTTATTTAAACTCAAATTTAATTCCGCCTTTAACAGTCTTAAAAACCAACAAAATCGTGACAATCATTCGCCTTAGCTAAACTAGAAGTTCATCTAGCACTAAGTAACCATAGAATCCCTGTGGATCGATAATCTTAAATATTACTTCGATAGGCTGTGCACTTGCAGTAAGATACCGCTAGACGCATAAGTAGACACGTCTTTAGCCCATCAATAGCAGCCATTTATAACTTAATAGTACACCAAATGGATGTTAAAACAACTTTTTTAAATGGTGACTTAGAAGAAGAAATCTATATGGAACAACCAGAGGGGTTTGTAATCCAAGGACAAGAAAGCAAGGTTTGTAAGTTAGATAAGTCTCTGTATGGACTAAACCAAGCCCCTAAACAATGGCATTAAAAGTTTGATAACTTAATGATAATTAATGGGTACAAAGTGAATGAAAGTGGCAAGTGCGTTTATTACAAATCTGAGAATCGCATTTGTACTATCATATGTCTATATGTAGACGATATACTTATATTTGGATCAAGCGTTCAGGCCATTAATGATATGAAATCATTGTTATGCAATAACTTTGATATGAAAGACCTCAGAGAAGCAAGCATGATCCTGGGTATCAAGATCACGAGATCCGACCAAGGAATTTCTTTGGATCAATCTCACTATATGGAGAAGATCTTAAAGAAATATAAATACTTTGATTGTAAACCTGCATGCACTCCGTATGATCCAAGTGTGAAACTGTTTAAGAACACTGGAGAAAGTGTCAAACAAGCAGAATATGCGAGCATCATTGGCAGTCTTAGATATGCCACTGATTGTACTAGACCCGACATTGCATATGTCGTAGGATTGTTGTGCAGATTTACAAGTAGGCCGAGTAACAAACATTGGCAAGCTATTGAGCGAGTAATGAGGTACCTTAAAAGGACTATGGACCTCGGCCTACACTATCAGGAATTTCCTGCTGTATTAGAAGGGTATAGTGATGAAGATTGGAACACCTTATCGGATGATTTCAAAGCTACTAGTGGTTATATATTTAGTATAGCCGGAGGAGCTGTATCTTGGAAATCAAAGAAACAAAACATTCTGGCAGAGTCCACAATGGAGTCTGAGATGATAGCATTAGCTTTAGCTAGTGAAGAAGCAAGTTGGTTAAGATGCTTGCTAGCTGAGATTCCTTTATGAGAAAAACCTATACCAGTTGTGTTGATCCACTGCGATAGTACCGCGACTATTGCAAAAGTTGAGAACCGTTATTATAGTGGTAAAAGACGTCAAATTAGAAGAAAACATAGCACTGTTAGAGATTGTATCTCTAAAGGAGCTGTGAGAGTGGATCATGTACGCACTGATGAGAACTTAGCAGATCCTTTGACGAAATGATTAGCTAGAGAGAAAGTCCATAATACTTCCAAAAAGATAGGACTAATGCCTATAAAGCAATTAGTTACTCATGATGGTAACCCGACCTAAATGACTGGAGATCCCAAGACTTAGGTTCAATGGGTAATAACAAGTTGTGAGTAATATGAAAATGATCATGCAAGTAAAGCATGAATCCTGAAGTGATGAGAGGATGAGATGATAGAAACTCTTAATGATATCTATACTATGTATGAGGGAGTACCTAGGCTACATGAGTACTCTTGATAAATTCACCTTTGTGACTATGGAACTGAGGCCGGTTCCTATGGAATTTCGAGGCAGAATTCCTAGAGCATTCACTAAACCAGGATACACGTGTAGGGTCACTAAAGCACGGGCTAAAAGAATACACCTTACGGAAAGGTTGTGTGCGGGTCTGATGTCCGAGATAGAGTTCAAGACAATGGTGTCACTCTTGTTGAATCAGAATCTTACTCGCTACGCTAAGGTTCAAGTCGTAGACACCTTTGCTTATGCTCAATCTTAGAAACGTCTGACTTACTTCTAAAATCTCTTTTAAATTCAAGTGGGGGAATGTTGGAATTTTATTAATTAGAGTGGGAATTGGAAAGATTTATTGACATTTAATGGGCAATAAATAAACACAAGTAAGAACTAATATAGAAGTGAATTTGAAAAGATTCATTTTAGTCCCACATTGAAGGGAATGGAAATATTAGTAGTGTTTATATATTCCAACTTGGTCAATTGGGTTGGGCCCTAAAGGGCACCCAATTTTGTGAAAGGAGTGAGGACACACCCATGACCATCAAGACACACGCGCGCGCCGCCGCCGTCCGGCCGGCCGGCTCGGCTCGGTTCGGTCCGATCTAGATGAATTATGTTTTGTACCCGAATTTATAGAATTTAATTATCATTAATTAATTAATATAATTCGGTGGAAAATTAATTAATAATAATATTAATTAATTAAGAAAATAATTGGTTAGTAACTGTCATACTGACTAGATCCAGTCCTCCACCATTTTCTCCATTCACCACGAATTTCTCCCTACTCAGGTGCAGGTAGCTGCCTATAAATACAGGGTAGAAATTCAGTAGTGAGCACTTCAGATTTCACAAGTTCACACGAATTTTGATTTCCATCTTCTCTCCCTTAATTCTCTTCATCTAAAATCTTCCTTTTCTTGTTTTTCCGACTGGTTATTTTCGCCAGATACCGTCGTCGCCAGATACCGTCGTCGTAAATCGTCTGCTTTGCATATTTTGGCAGTACGGCGAAACGTCTTAAAGAAAGCGACCTAGTACGCGACTCGTCCCGATAATTTCCTTGTGCCAAACTCAATTTTTCAAATCTGAAAACAACATCATACATATAGATAATTTAAAGTAAAAGTTACAATGTATTTAAAGTATAGTTTTTATAATTTTAATATATTTACCATTCCATGAATACTCGGTAAAAAAAAAGTAATTAATCATCTGTCACATAAAAATCACACCACAAACACAAATATCATGTCACAACAAGAAATTAGTGACGTGAACAAAGCACGTCGCATGAGAGCTCGTGACAACTAGTTGTCACACTGCACCCCATTTACATAAACTGTAAAGTAGGGGCAGTGTTGACTAGTTATCTACATGATAGTCATACCACAAACATGACATTAACGATATGAAAAACACACCACAAAACTGAATAGTATCATAATTTTGACATATTATTTTGACTGAAGCTTCTATTATTGTTGATTATAAGTGTGTATCTGATTCTATTTGCAGATCTGAGACCTAATATCAAATTTCTTTGGTTATCACGAAGGAAGTAGAAGATCTTGAAAAGGGTGGTATTGGTGTTATCCAAATTTCTTTTTGCCTCAGTCAACTTCTAAGAAGAAAAAAAGACTTTAAAATGATCAAAATTTGTAGTAGTGTTTGTGTACATATTTTGTAGTTGTGTTTGTGTATATCTTATGTCATTTTGGAACATGTTTAATGTTATTTTAGTTTAATGACTTTGATTTGAATCAAAGAATGTAACAAAATTCTAGTTTAATGCCATTAAATTTAAGATTATGTTGATATGAAATTCTGGTATGGTAAATAACAAATTATAGTCTGATAAAATGTTATGAAATTTTATTTTGATCACTTTACTCATAATTTGGTTATTGTTCAAGTCAGATCCCTTATTTTGGTCACGTTTATTAAATAAGGGACTTGAGAACTAATTAAGCCTATTTTATGATATCATTATTGTATTTCTGTGTGATATTTATTTTAAAACGGAATGAGTAATTTTTATCTGACCCAATTCTTATTGTTTTTTAAATGAATCATGATAAAACTTCTCTTTTCAATGATTCCAATTGTTCTACATAACGTGAAAGTGAAGCAAAAGTTTTTTCAAATATTAGGTATAGGTAGATAGAGAAAGATGAATCAAGCATTTAGCGCAATACCAAAAGCAAACACATCTCTCACTCTCAACAAAGTTGGTGAGCCACTACAAGTCCAACAAAGCATCCTCTCCCTTTCCTTCCAATTTTGACAAAATCCACCTAAGAAAAATTCGATATCTTTTGTTTTCAGTAACATTTGAGACTATGGCATCACACCAACCATATCATAGAAAAAGAAAAACAATCCTCAATTTAACAAACACATCATGAAATTAATTGCTTAAACTAAGCAACTTGTTCAAACTCATCACATTATTATTGTAAGTGTTTTTTTGTTTTGGAGTATACATTTTCAGTGCTCAAGTTTACTTCCTTTCACATCCACAACAAACCTATACCTCACATCATTCTTCTCCAATCTTTCAAAAGCTTTGTTAATGTAATCCATTGTCACAATTTCAATCATGGAGGTTAAACCCTTCTCTTTCCAAAACTCCAACATCTCCTCCGTCTCCTTCACACTTCCAACAAAGCTCCCGGTAATTGTCTTTCTCCCTACACAGCACAACATCAATACATCAGATATCATTAAAATAAAAACCATTTTAAATTTTCAGAGATCCTATATAAAATCGTGGCAATACATACATTAAAATAAAAACCGTCTTAAATTTTTAGAGATCCTTTACCTATAGATAAGTTAACCATGACACATATGCAACTAACCTTATTTAACCCCTAACTACATTACAACTACATCATTGCAATTTGACCTGCTATCGCAGGTGGATCAAAATCGAGTTAACAAAAATATAAATTGGGAAAGCAACACTTGAGTCGTACGTCGTATGGTAGAGACTTCTAATTTAATCACCTAAATGTAAATTCAATAAAATTATAAAGGGGTTTGATTTCCAATTCAATTACCCAAATTAAAATCAATAAAATTTTAAAGGTCGTTTTTCGAGTTTTTTCGAGTTTGTAAAAATTCGATAAAAATGTGTATACACAACACTGACCTATCGGATCTACCGTTCAATCTTTAATTACGATTCTATTGTTGTTTGACTATAAAGTACGGCAAACAAGCTGTAGTCTACTTTGCATACCATTGTCACCCGACTCAGATTAAAATTGTAATTGTGAGAAACGAAATGCATAAAGATAAATTTAAGGAAAAAGGAGGTTGTTTTTACCTAGCATGACCATAGGTGTAACAAATTGAAGAGGGGTGTTAATAACACCCATCAAGATCAATTTTCCATCAACTTTAAGCAATGCAAGATAAGGCTCAAGAGGGTGACCAACAGGAACAGTATCAATGATATAATCAAGTGAATCAGCAATTTCTTGCATGGCAGTAGTGTCTGAGCTGACAACATAATTGTCAGCTCCAAGATCCTCAATTGCTTCTTTCTTCTTCTTATCAGAAGAACTTATCACAGTCACATGATGACCCAATGCTTTTGCTACTTTCACCCCCATGTGTCCTACACCTCCCAGGCCCAATATTCCACCTCTAAGCCCACTTTGTTTCAGCCCAAAATGTGCAAGTGGACTGTACACTGTCACACCAGCACATAACAATGGTGCAGCTTGCTCTGGTGCCAATCCCTCTGGAATTTTCACAACAAACCTGACAATTATACCCCCATACACACAATCAGTTAAAAACATAAAAAAAAAATTAATTGAAAGTAATCACAAGTGTCTGTGTTAGTGCTACAGAGATTAGAGATTGCAATGAATCGAATTATTACTTCTGTTCGACGACAGTGGTTTCGGCGAAACCGCCCTGAGTGATTTTTCCGTCGGTATAAACATCATTGTAAGACCAGATCTTCTTGTTACAATATTGTTCAATATCGGAATCACAAGCCCTGCAGTTTTTGCAACAACCAACAAGAAGTCCAACTCCAACTATTTCTCCCACACTGAATTTGGTGACATTTGAACCCACCTCTAGTACCTCACCAACCACCTCATGCCTGTTTTTAAAAATAAAATCATTAATATTCGAGAAAATGAAATAATTGAAAGTAATCCGATACGTTTGTCCAACACCAAACACCAGATACGTCTTTGATCAGTGTAGACATATGTTTGTGTTGTACACTAGACACCAGACACTAGACACTAGACATGTCTCTGATCAGAGTAACCATATGTCAGTATCAAACACCAGACATCCACTGATCAGAGTAACCATATTTCAGTATCGAACACCAGACATCCAGACATACGACTGTATGGGACACTAGACAATATACACCAAACACATCTTTGATCAGAGACTATATCAGACCCTAGACACTATACACCAGACACATCTTTGATACTTTGATCGGAAGTGTAGCCTTATGTCTCTATCAGACACCAGACACATCTTTGATCGGAAATGTAACCATATGTTTGTATACAAACATATGGTTACATTTCCGATCAGGTGTCCGATCAAAGAAGGAAATTAACGTACCCGGGAACCATGGGATAATTGGACATGCCAAGATCATTTTTGATTTGGTGAAGATCAGAATGGCAAACTCCACAGTAATAAATTTTGATGTAAACATCATCTGGTCCTGTGTTTCTGCATGTTTTCAAAGCATAACAATATTAATAATAGTGACACATAAAATAAAAATCATGAGGTTTTCTTCACGGAATTGAGATTAACCTAAGAGTGTAAGTATAGGGAGTTAGAATTCCAGAAGGGTCAGTTGCAGCCAATCCAACTGTTGTTCTTTCAGCAACTTCAAGGCTACCCATTTTTGAGAAGAAAAAGATGAAAAAGTGAGAAAGAGAGAGGAAATAGTACAAAGTGTATGGAATGTGAATTTGGTTAGTGGAATGATAAGATGCGTATATATAAAGGTCTTGTATGTGGGTCTCTCGTCGCGGTAGGTGAGTTTAGCTGGAATTCTGTCGACGAGAATATTGCGAATTTTCTCTACCGTTGATCAAGAAAGTTTGTGAGGATAACCATTCATATTGTGGCATCTAATGGTTCAAAATCTCTGTATTCCCACAATGGGGACACACAATAGTTGTTGGACCGAAATCACTAGGATATATAAAAATTTTAACACACATTTAAAATTAGAATTATTTCCAATAAACTAATCCTATTTGTGTTATTATGTTGTCTCACCGTGATCAAATAATATAGATCATCCACTTTAGTTGATTGATCTTATCTTGATTAAATTAAAGATTTAGTGATTTATTTCTTTTTTAAAAAGATTTACCATTTATTATAACTTAAATAGTTATTTAAAGATGTTTTAGAAATGTTTATATTTTTATGAGGTTAAATGAGATGCATTGAGAGTGTAAAAAAATTTTATACTGTTATTCAATATGAAAATATAGTTTTGTCTTGTCACATAATTTTTTTAAAAATTACAGTTTAATTTAGTGGAATTCATATTCGTGATTGATTGACATTGTAAAACTGTTTTACTGTCGATGCATCACCTATTTTTTTACAAATTATGATATTTTTATAGAGAAAAGGGATGTCAAGGGATGGTACACTGACAATATAAATTATTTATATGATTTGACACTTTAAAATATTATGATTTGATTTATGTGTAATACTTTTTTACACTGATATTGCACTACCATTAAACTCATTTTTATATAATACTTAAAGAAAATTATTTTTAAAATTATTGAATAATCAATGTATTTAGATTAAATATATATATAATATATTAATTCTTCAATAAATTTAAAAAAAAAAGAAAATTTCTTTCTAATAAAAATCATAAAAAGTACTTTTTAATTAATAAAATAAAAAAGTGTAAACAAAACATAAAAAAAACTCAAATATTGTGTTTTTTAATTAAAATTTATTAAGAGGGGGTTGACTCAACACAACTCATATGTGTTAATTTAACTATATCGTACATAAATTTTATTTCTTTGTTTTACCCTTTTACATCATATTTTTGGTCGTCTCTTGTAATGTGAAGATTTTGTTTCACCTCCTTAGATGATAATTTGGATAAAAAAAAAATTATTTTTGCTGATGTGACCTATTTAGGTGTATTTTTCTAAATTACTTGTTTATTTTTTAATATCCATAGGGATTTTTTTAAATATTTTTTAATTATTTATTTTTTATTATATTTTTAATTTTAATTATTGGGGAGGTAAATCAAAAATCGCTCACATGAGTAAGGATGAATCAATATAAATCAATAAATCAAAAAACACATTTCTG
Organism: Lathyrus sativus; assembly: GCA_963859935.3. Taxonomy (NCBI): domain Eukaryota; kingdom Viridiplantae; phylum Streptophyta; class Magnoliopsida; order Fabales; family Fabaceae; genus Lathyrus; species Lathyrus sativus. The sequence goes on along the minus strand of OZ012740.1, from coordinate 646,557,160 downwards.
CATCTTCATTTTCTTCTTCTAAGCTTCCTTCACCATTTCCATTGTGGCTTAGGATTAATGTTTCTCTCTCTCTTTTTATGCATCTCTTTATGTTTTTCATCTCGATTGGTTAATCTGTTATGTGGATTTCAATGTGATATCAATCTTTCAAATTTAGCTTAGTTGTAGGTGCGATTTTTTATTTCACTATGAACTTTTTGTTGTGTTAATTTGTTTTGCGTGTCTCTGATGAAAAAGAGTTTGATTCGAGTTTATATTTGTAAGTTATTATTTTTGAATCTTGTTACTAATAGTAATAATTCATTTTCACGAGTTGGGCTCGAATCCCACAAGTTAGGACGTCTGAGTCGGAGACTTTGAAGCAGACATTAAGAGACCTATGTATATCTAAGACATCATAAACGATTGCTACGAAAATGTTATCAAAGTCATGAGCTTCTCCAAGAATATTAGAGGTTGGACAAATATAAACATTGTACAATTCGGTCGCTGTTGATGCTTTTCAGAGCCAACAACAAGATATACAAAACTAAGAACTATCATTCAGTAATATGTTAGGATTTTGTTTTCCTTTTAGGTCAAGTTATATTATATGTTTAATTCACATAGTTGCTTATATATAGTTGTGTTTATTCTCATCAATCATAATTCTTCATGTATTTCTAGTTTAGTCAGTGCATTTGATAAGGTTTTGAATTTTGATATGCTTATAGATGAAACATGTTATTGCATTGCTGCACAATATGTGCATGAAATTTTTTAGTACTAGTTGTCAAGTTGCAAACTGCCATGAAGTATTTGTAATTAAATGATTTTTTCAGATATAATTTTGTGTTTTGTAAACTTTGTACTCTACATCAAAACACATTGAAAAATGAATTTGTATTCACCAAAGAATTTTGTTCATACAGATTTTACGTAGATGAAGTCCTTCTTGCTTTCGAGTACTTACACATGCTTGAAGTTGTTTACTATGATTTGAAACCAAAACATAATTGTTCGATGCTCATAGATTTTGACCTTTCACTCAGATGTGACGCTAGCTCAACACTTCTGAAATCACTTTCTGATAAAGATCTTACCCAACGCTTCTATAGATGCATGGATGCAAGATCAAATTCATTTGTTGATACTCATGAATACGTAACACTTGAGATCAACAAAGGAGAATGACACAAAGTTGTAGTTGATTGGCGGACATTTTAGTGTTTTTTATATGATCTTTTATATGGTAGAACACCCTTTAAAGGTTCTACTAACAAAAACATTAGTCATTGTCGTGTTACAAAAAAATTATTGATTTATATTGGTTTAGCCCTACAACCTGAATGACTTTTAATTTACTCCATCTCCCCCTTAATTAAGAAAGCTAAATATAAAATATAAAATATAAAATTGAAAAAAATCCACATAGACAAAATAAAAAAATAAAAAACCTAGACAAATCACGGCGTCACATAAAGAAAAGTAAAGAATTCTTGCCAAATTACATCTAAGGGACAAAACAAAAAATTCTTTACATTACAAAAGAGATCTAATTTTTATTTTATTTTTACATGGGCTAAATTAAAATTTACTTACATTACAAGAGAGTAAAGTATATTTATTCCTAAAAATTAAAAGAGTATTCAAATAACATGTCAAAAAAGATAATTAAATTTAAATGATTTAATTTGAGTCAATATAATATAAACTCTTAAAAAATAACTTTTTTAAAATAATAATCATAGAGTTCTAAAAATGAAAAAGGAGATAAACCATGAATCTCAAAAACAATTACAAGAAACTTTTTCGTTAAAAACTGTATAGAAAAATTTAGTAGAATAAAACTTGATTATAAAAAAGTGCAATGCTTACAAATCAAAATAAATTCATCTATAACTATATAAGAAAATGATAGGAAAGTTTGGACTAACCTCTTTTTTTTTTTTAATTACTCCTTAAATAGTTTCTTAATTTTTTTTTATAGAAACTACTTTATAAATGAATAGTTTTTCGACATTTCAAATAAAAAATTAAATAATAATAATTTTTTAATATGATTTTTCACAATTTATATAATATTTTTTTTCTTTTCTTATTTATAAAATTTATTAGACAAATAATTTAAATTAAAACTAAAACTAGACAAACAAATGGATATTAGAATATCCGTTTAGACCATAGTAAAATATAAAAAGGGTAATTCACATCTATTTTCAAATAAATTATGGCCAATACAATTTGATAAATTATACCACCAAAACTCTAGAAATTCAATGTGTTATATTTTGGTTAATACTCTCTCTCACTCGGAACACTTCTTCTTTATAAATTTATTAAATAATAGATTTATATTTTAGATTAAATATATTAATTATTTAATTAATATAAAAACTATATATTTTATTAAAAAAACTAGAGGGAATATCTACTAGAAAAAATGCAGTTAATTTATATAATCTATATTTAAAATTAAATATATTAATATTTAATTAATATAAAGAAAAATTGTATTTTATAAATAAGAAAAACTAGAGGGAATATCTACGAGGAAAAATGCAGTTAATTTATGTAATTTTAAAAGCAATTAGAGCATGACAAATAGTATCAAAAATATATAATTTTGAATTCTTCAATACAAGAATACATTATCCTTTACACAAACTTGTGGATAAGAGGACATTCTGCTTGATTTTGTTCAAAACAATAGTTGATTACTTTGAGCATTGTCAAATCAAATTTTATTCTTGTAAAGCTAAACTAAATATACCAACTAATGTTAGAAATCGATGATAGTAGTAGATCCTTAATTTGTTGGCCTTCAATTTATATTCATTATGGAAACAATAATATTATGCATTACATTAAGGTTCAAATAAGCACAATTGAAAATTGTATTGGTATATTTGTAAAGAGTACATGAGAGGTAACAAATGAGAGGCAACAAAAAGCTCTTTTGGTTATCTGTCTATTGGATCGATCGCTCATCTATTAAATGTGTCGCCATTTTATTAAATATGTCGCCTTCTTCTAAGAGGAGTTGCCCAAGGGAGGAAAATGGAGAAATGGTGTATATCTATTCTGCAACGATATCAAGGAGTCATTTGATCATGTTCTACACAATAATAGTGGACTAACTATCCACTCCCGCATCCTCTGAGTGATAGTTGCTATTTTCAAGGGACTTGGGATCCAAACTCAACAACGCTATAAATATCTTGTTCCGAGCCAACCATAATGGTCATCGACTGACCACTCATAAAGAGTTACAATTCATCTAGAACATTCACAACGTAGGAGAATCACCCTACAAAAGGATACATGTGATCAAATCCCCATATACATCAAATGGCTCCCGCATTACAATCCTAATAAATAACATGTAGTTAAAACATATTCATTATATAAAGAGAAAATGCGCTAGTTTCAGATACACAATTTCAATTTCAAATTTCATTCACTCTTCTCCTTCACATACTGACTTGAGCGTTTGAGTGCTAACCTTGTCGGTCAACCCTTCATCCACTGCATAGAAAACTCTGATCCATCATTATTCATTGCAACCTCCGATTTATCAATCAATTTTAGTTCCAATATGGAATAATGTTCCTGTTTGTGGGAATCAACTTCTGATTCCCGTATTTTCCATAAATCACACATTATTTCTTTGATCAATCACTTCAAAACCTTTCTAGTTTATTAAATCAAAGTCTATGACATCAAACTTTATTCACCATGTTCGACCTTATCTCACCCACTTCGAATCCTTCAATGCCTCAGCTGCATTGACTGGTTCGACATCTGCATAGAAAGCATAATGTACCAACTCACCTACTTCATCGACAACATCATCTGATGTAATCACACATTCTTGCAACCTTGTAGGCATGTGTCTTGTTCGTTGAGGTCTTCTTGGGCCTGCTTCACCTTTGACTTCTTATTGTCGAACTTCTCTTTCGACTTTCGTGGCTGGTTCTTCACAAGAGATTTTCACTGAATCCTTTTTGACATTCTTACTCCAATCCTATTCTTTAAGCTCATCTATGATCATGCCCCTGCTGATCACTACCCGCTTATTCACTGGGTCGAACAACTTATAACCTCCAATCAAAAGATATCCTATCAAGATCATCTGATTCGACTTGTCATCAAGCTTCCTTATCAACTGATCTGACACATTTCTATGTGCTACAGATCCAAACACCTTTAAGCGAATGAGACTAGGCTTGACACCAAACTAATATTCTTCTGGTGTGATTCCTTCAAGCTTCTTCGTTGGACATGTGTTTAATATGTATGCTGCTATCAAAACCGCTTCTCTCCATAATTCTTTGGGTAGATGCTTTCCATTCAACATACTTTTCACCATGTTCAAGATGGTTCTTTTCTTTATTTCTACAATTCCATTTTGCCGTGGAGTGTAGGGTGGCACCACCTCATGCACAATCCCTTCTTTTTCACATAATGCATCGAACTCTTTCGATACATACTCTCCACCACCATCAGTCCTCAGAATTTTCAGCTTTGGACCACTATGTCTTTTGACCATAGATTTGAATCTGGAAAATATCTCAATCTCATCACTTTTCTTCTTAATGAGGTAAGTCCATAAATTCCGACTGTAATCATCTATGAACATGACAAAGTATCTTTTGCCTGCAATCGATCCCACCTGGATTGGACCACATACATCAGAGTATATGATTTCTAGAATTTCCTTCGACTTCCTTCCTGTATCCTTGCTGAAGTTATTCTTGTGTTGTTTCGACTGAGCACACTCTTAACATGCTTCACTTAGAATGTCGATTTAAGTTAATTCTGAAGCCACATTTCTTCTCTTTAGCTCTCTGATGTCATTGAAGTTGAGATGACCTAGTCGAAAATGCCATAACCACTCATCTCTGATGGTTGCAGTTTCTAGGCACTTGTACTCCATCACATTGAGTTCAATCTCGAAGGTCCTATTTTGAGATATTGGAGCCTTCAAGATCAACCTACCACCTGTGTCGAGAACTCTCATCATCTTGTCTTTGAAAACTACCTTGTAGTTCTTTTCGACAAGCTGTCCTATACTAAGCAGGTTACTTTTCATGCCTGGTATGTATAGCACATTGTAAATTATTTATTTCTTGCCATCCTTCCTCATGATATGAACATAACCAACACCTTCAGCTGCTAGAGTGTTGTCATTTGCAAACTTCACTGTGTTCTTCGACGAGGACTTCATGTTGACAAACCAATCTTTCCTTCCAGTCATGTGTGATGAGCATCCTGAGTTCAAGTACCACTGGTCCTGAAATCTTTCTTCATCTCTTGTTTTGACCATCAACAACATCTCTTCTTCTTCATGTTTCACCAACTTTGCATCAATTTCTTGATTCTTCTTCTTTTCTAAAAAATCACTAAAATAGTGACCATACTTTTGACAATTGAAACACTGAATGTGAATTTTGTCAGGCTTTCGACCACCACCTCTTCCTCTACCTGCAGCCCCACCTTTTTGGTTGCCTTGGTTTTAGAGTTTTCTCAAATTCAATCAGTTTCCTTCTTGGTGATTTCGGTCAGTCGAATTGGTGCAACCTCCTATATCTTTATTGTCATTCCAACTTCCTTTGTCTTTCCTTTCTTTTTCTGACTGCGTCTTCAAAGCCATATCACTCTTCGAATTTCCTGCAGCTCTTTCAGCCATCCTTTGTTCATGAGACTCAAGTGTCCCTTGAAGATCTTCCCTTGTCAATACAGACAAGTATTTTGACTCTTCTATGGCTATTACCATGTGGCTGAATTTTGGAGCCAATGAATTCAAGATCTTTGACACAAATGATCTTGATGTCAACACTTTCTCCACATACCTTGATTTGATTCACCAGCTTTGTAACTCTGGTTAAGAAATCTGTTATACTTTCATTGTCTTCCATCTAAAGCAATTCATAAGTCCTTTTGTGAGTTTGTAACCTCACCTCTTTCACCTTCTCTACGCCTCCGAACGATTTTTCAAGAATCTCCCAAGCTTCTTTTGTTGATTCTACATTACTAACCTTTTGAAAGTTATCTGGATTAACACATTGGTGGATTATAAAGAGAGCTTTATAATCTTTCTTTTTCAATTATTTATATGTTGCTTTCTCTTGATCTGCCACAGTTTCTGCAAGCGGTGATAATCTCTCGTTCACAAGATCCCAAAGATCTTGGTAACAAAAAACCACCTTAATCTCCTTATACCAATTCTCATAATTATCTTTCTTGAGAATTGGAAGATTTGATGGAAAGTGACTGTTCGGGTGCATCGCCATCACAGTTGTTCTTCCCTTGAATCAAAACCGGAGTTCTAGATACCAGATGTTCAAATTCAACCACGATCTATGGTGAATTCTTCTTAATCTTGATCTCAAGATTGTTACGTAATGATAATGAACAAAAACCAAGAACACGTTTAAAGAAGATGAGTATGAACTGCTGAGTAACTCTCTACCCACAACTGTGGAATTTTATTATCACTTTGCAACTACAAAACCGTGATTATCAAACTTAATAATTACAATGATAAGGGTTCCTCCCTATTTTTAGATTTAGGTTAACTTTCATCTCAAGTTAAAGCCCAAATTATAAAAACCCAAAAATATATAATCTAATCTTTCTAAATCAAATATGATATTTCTAAATCAAATCTAATCTTTCTAAAACAATGAATTACATATTTAACAGTTATCAATGGCTTCCTAGGTTTCCCATCAAATATGAAAAGGCTTTGCACGTTGTTTACACGTGTGACAATGTAAGGCCTATTTGGAGTCTCAAGGATAAATCATCATTGTTAGCATTAAATGCCTCACATGCTTTTTCTATACCAACATTCGTTTGAGGATTTCCTTAGTTGGCGTATGAATCACCTTGGTGACACTTGGAGGTGTATGCCAGACTCGCCCATATACGGAATTCGCTTTACGCGCGAGGGACTTGCCTTTGTATAAGGTAGTCGTCACACACTTGAGGGACTCGTTAAAATAAGAAAGATAAAACTAAATCACTTTTCTCTTTTTAAGACCTTGTACTTGAGGTAGTGTGTATTGGTATATTCGTAAAGGATCCATGAGAGGTGATAAGTAAGACAAATGACGCATTGTCTCACAATAAAGCTTTCCAGGTTGCATATCTACTGGATCGACCACCCATCTATTAGATGTGTTACCCTTGGATTTCATATGCCTCCCTCCTATTAGAGGAGTTACCCAATGTAGGAAAATGGAGGAATGAGGTGTCCCTATTCTGTAACGGTATGAAAGAAGGCATTTGACCAAGTTCTCCATAATAATAGTGGGCTAACTGTTCACTCTCGCATCCTCTGTGTGATGGTTGCTATTTTCAATTGACTTAGAATCCAGACCAAATACGCTATAAATATCATAACACTTAAATGGAGAAGGACAATTTCAATCTCATTATCACACAGAAAATCACATACACAGAGTTTCTCATTTCATACGCAAACTAACTCTCAACCCCGCAACATACCTTAAAATCTCTTATAACCCTTATTCATTAGACTTTGTCACATATTATACTTTTTAACAAATACAAGAATCAATTTCTAATCTACACAACAAATGAGCATTAAAAAAGCATTGATATAATAGTTACAACAAAAATCTATTATGAAACCCCTTTCTCAATTTGTCATCGATACACAATGATGAAGAATTTTTTAAATTACCAAGAGGAATCACATTATACCAAAATTTCTTCTCCCACCTAACAAGTTGATTAGAAGTAATATTAGCAACCTAAACATCTTTTAATGAGAGCTATTAAGAAATAGACTGATTTCAAATCAGATAATTTTAAAAAAAAATTGAAATATAAATTTTAATTATTTTTAATATTTTATTAAAATCTGCTTTAAAAAAAGTAAATATCATCTTTAGGCCGAATTTATATCAAACAACTTTTTTGAATGTTATTTTTCTCTTTATCAATTTTATTTAATTATAAATTATTTAATGTAGATAATTTAATCATATTTTCCCAGTAATATCAAAGGTAAAGTTGAATAAATCTGATGTATGTTTTTATGTAAAACATAGAAAATTTTGTTCAAATGGTTTTCTTATTTACACGGAGTAGAATGTTAATCATATTTTGTATTGTTTAAGTAGAGACTTTTTCCAAATATGTTAAAGCTGTTGCTTTATAGTTTATACCATAAAAAATATAAATTTTCGCTTTACATTATCCAAAACTCCAGACTGTTTTTCCTGTAAGATTCGTAGTTTCTAATTTATATTAATTTAAAAAAGTGAGTGGCAAATTAAATATGAACGCTTTAGAATATATAAGTTATCACGACGGCCTAAATAAATGAGTGGCAAATTATATTATTTTTATAAGAAAGATTAGCAGAGCAAGGAACTCATTTGCTAATTTAGAGTGCAGTATTTTATAGTTAATTTATAACAATACTTGACTTAAATTATATAAAAAAAACTTCAAATTTTCACATTTTCACATTTTTGAGATCATAATTTCAATACTTCAAGCTTTAACATCTTTAACCTCAAGATCATTTGTTTGATTCAATTGAAACTTGATATATTTTTATGGATAATGCTTATGATATCTCTTTTGTGTTCATATGTCATCATTAGAAACTTTTGAAAGAGTTGTTGATTAAAACTATTTGATATATAGTTGTCGTTGACACCGATGTTTGACAGTAGTCATCAACATCATTTGATAGTTATAATCAACATCATTTGACAATTGTCATCATCAAAAAATTTTAAAATTGGTTTCGCTAAGGCATACGATTGCATGGATTGGAAGTATCTCATCATGGTTCTTGAGGCTATGGGTTTTGGAGAGCAATGGATTTGTTGGCTCAAGGGTAGAGTGGTCTTGGTTAACGATGGAACAACGAAGGATTTTAAGTTGTCTAGAGACTTAAGACAAGGTGATCCTTTGTCCCCTTTTTTATTTGCAATAGTGGTGGAAGATTTAGCGGTTATGATGAAAAAGGCGGAAGTCGTTGGTGTCCTTCATGGCTTTAATCAGGATGACGAGATTTCCATAAATCTTTTACAGTTTGTCGACGATATAATATTAATCTGTGATGAATCTTGGCAAAATCTTTGGAGAATCAAGGCTATCTTAAAGGGTTTTGAGATGATTTCAGGTCTTCAAATTAACGCTTGGAAAAGTAGTCTGTACGAGGTTTGCGTTGAAGATTTTTTCATGGATGCGACGTCTCATTTTTTGGCTTGCAAAAAGGATTGTTTGTCATTTAGATTTATTGGATTGACGACTGGTGAACATCATAGAAGAACTGATTTTTGGAACCCGGTAATTTCGTGCATCAAAGCAAGATTGTCAACTTAGAAGGGGGGAAATTTATCCACAGGGGCAGAATTTCTCTTATAAATTATGTGTTAGTTAACCTTCCTATTCATTATCTTGCTTTTTTCAGGGCTCCAGTTAAGGTGATTAAAACTATTAAATCTATCCAAAGGAAATTTCTTTGGTTCAGTTTGTTGGACAAGCCGGGTATCTCTTGGGTAAGCTAGAAAAATATTTGTCTTTCAAAGGATTGTGGTGGTTTAGGTATTAAGGATGTTGGTCTATTCAACAAGGCGTTGATCACTAAATGGTTGTGGAGAATCCTTTGCGATAAATTTGCTCATTATTTGAGTGAGATACGCTAACATCACTTGCAGGCTGTTTTCAAAAGCGGTTACGAGATCACCGCTCTTTGAATCTCTTTGGTGGAAAGATCTTGTGAGTCTTAATGCTTCTCTTGAAGGCATTCAATTCTATGATTCTATTTCGTGCAGGCTGGGGACTGTTGTACGATTTTGTTTTGGTCTTTCAAGTGGCTGGGTAATTTCCCTCTTAGGGAGCTTTTTCCGTTGGTATACGAAGCTGCAATGCAGAAAAGCGTTGATGTGATAGAGATGGGCATTTGGATCGATCAGAGGTGAGTTTGGCATGTGGAACTCTATTTTGGTCTGCTGAATTTGACGGTAGCATCTGAATTCAACGAATTGAAAACCTTGTTGGCTGATGTGATTCCATTGGTATCAGGTTTGGATGTATTTATTTGGCCATATGATGCTACCAAAACATTCATTGTTAAATCCTTTTATTCTAGGCTGATGCAAAATGTTTGTGGGCAGCAGAATGATATGCACAATTTGGTTTGGCTGAGCTTTTCGTGGAAAACTTCCATTCCTTTAAAATATAAGATTTTTGGTTGGAGGTTGCTGTTAGATAGATTTTCGCCGCGTTTGAATCTTGCTGCTAGAAATGTGATTGCTAATGTCCACGGTAAAGTTTGTATTTTTTGTTTTCGTCAGATGAAGATTCTGACCATTTGTTTATCAATTGCTCGTGCTCTCGAGTGGTTTGGCGGAAGATTGTAGCTTGGATTGGTATTCCTCCTTTGGTGGCTATTTCTGTGGGTGAGAATTTGAGAGAATGAGAATCTAAGTTGAGAGGGAAATGCTTTAAGGAATCTATCTTCTCGATTTGGTATGCGACAACTTAGTGTATCTGGATTATGCGTAATCAAATTATATTTGAAGATGCCTTTGGTAATCTGGTGGATCTGGTGAATAGGATCATTGCACTCTCTTGGACATGGTTGGTAATTAGGCCTACTATGTCGTTTTATTGTAATCTGTATGAGTGGTATAAATGCCCCCATCAATTTTTTGTAGAGATATTTTGCTTTCCTAGTGTGGTTTTGTAACTCGGATTTTCGGGTTGGAGCATCCCTAGTGCTTCTTTAGTTATTTCATCTTTTGCTTATCAAAAAAAAAATTCTTTAACAATATTACTCGCATAACATATAGACCCACAAGAACAACTATAAGGTTTGACTTTGAATGAATAATTTGAACAAATTAGTTTAACCATACAAATGAATCTGATTAGTCATAAACCTAAACTTTTCACTTTGAAAGCATACAATTTAAACCTTGTTTGACAAAAAATTAATTTACCAATCACACAAAAACCATCATTAACCAAAGACTGTCAAGATTACATTTAAACAACTACACAAGTCAAACCACTCTTGTGTATCAAATATCCAACAAAACATAAAATATATCAAAAATTAAATGGAAGCTTAAAAGATAAACAAAAAATGAATGAAATCTTTTAGAATTTCACAATCAAAGGTGATATATTAGTCGTATTTCAATAACTTTTCATTCTTGATATGTTCCCATGTCATAGTCCTCACCACTTTCGTTTTTACCACCACCACCACCACTACCATAATCATCATCATCATCATCATCATCATCATCATCATCATCATCATCATCATCATCAGAAACAATAACAATAAAAATAACAACACCGTCAATGTTATCAACATTTAGCTCTGTAAAGTTCATCAGAGCTAGAAAGTTCACCCCATCCCTCTAAAACAGAATTTTAGCAAGCCGTGCCAAATGTGATGGGAAATCCTTAATAGTGGAATGGTAGATTCCTTCGATGTGGTGTCATAGAACTATAACATATACATAAATCATGCATAAAAATAAGGGCCATATGTTAAGCGACAACAATATCCCAACTATGTGAGAAGTTGGCCCTACGACTAGGATCTCAATATGCATAGTTAGTAGGTGATGTCGGGGTTGGTTGAAAATATACATGTTAAAGAAGTCCCACATTGCTTAGTTTTGTGAATGAAGAGAGAGTACAAGGCTATATTTATGATACAAGGAATTTGAAGTCCCACATCGCTTAGTTTTGTGAAGGAAGTGGGAGTCCAATGCTACATATAAGATTCAAGTTCTTCATTCCAAAAGGCACCAGTCAAAAACACTTTACGCTTGTATTTGACTTTTTTTTATTTTCTCTTATACTCTTGGTTTTAGAGTATTGTGAGGGGTAGTTAAATATTTACTTTGGAGAGTGTGGGTGTATTGGGGCCTTGGGGTGGTTGAGGGTAGTCTATGTGTTGTTATTGGAGTTTTTGAAAAGCATTTGACAACGACCATGATTTTTTCTTCGGTTTTGGAGTTTCCACGTTAATCTCTTGTGTTGTTATTGTGTTCCTCTTTTTTCTCTATGCTTGTTTTTTCCTAACAAGTGGTGTCAAGAGCCTTGGTTTGGTTGGGTATAATTTTTTTAGTATGCTTTGTGGTTGCAGTTTTGGCTGATCTTCCACATCAGAAAAGAAATTTTATACTTTGTGTTGGTTGGGAAAATGTTGTTTGTTGCAGGGAAGGTTTTGGTTGAAATGTCAAGTTTTTCAAGTGCAGTGAAGATTGACTTAGAGAAATTTGATGGAATAATTAATTTTGGCTTGTGGAAAATTCAAGTCAAAGATGTCTTGATACAATTAGATTACACAAGGCGTTGAAAGGAAACATTTCCAACATGGATAACGAGACGTGGCAGAAATTAGATTTGAGATCTTCGAGTATAATCTGCATGTCTCTGGCTAAGAATATCCTTGCGAATGTTCTTGGTATGTAGTCAGCCAAAGAGCTTTGGGAGAAACTTAAAGGGCTATATCAAGGAAAGGGTATATCAAATCGTTTATTGTTGAAGGAGTAGTTTCATAGCTTGTGTATGGATGAACATACGAAAGTATCTGATCATCTAAGTGTTCCAAATGGTATTGTTTATGAATTTGAAACTATTGGAGTCAAGATTGATGATGAAGATAAAGCTTTGAGACTTATATGGTATCTTCCATCATCCTATGAGCATATTAAACATGTTTTAAAATATGGGAAGGAAACTTTAAGCTTTGAAGAAGTTGCTAGTAAGATTATTTTGGAAGAAATAAGATTGGAGGGTGGGGAGAATACTTCATCAAACTCAGTGTTGGTTGCTAGAGGAAGGTCGTAAGTGAAGAAAAACAATGAAACGGGTGTGAGATGTTGGAAATGTGGAAAGCTTGGACATGTAAAGTATAAGTGTTCCTATGAGGTTGCGTTAGAAAAGGGCTTTTAGTCAAATGCTAGCAATGTCTCTCTCGTTGTGAGAGAGGATGATATTTTCTGAAATTTGAGAAGTGTGTGCTCATGACATTTCCACTGTCATGGAAAAGGACGAGTTATTTCTAGCAGATTAACACATGGGCATTAATGAAAAGTGTGTTGTGAGATTATGTCGATGGTTGAAGAGCTTCCTACCAATAAGGAAGTCACATCATAAATTTTCAACCTGATTTTTGATATGAAAAAATTCTTGAAGTGGTTTAAATTCAAGTGAAGTATACTTTTATTTAGGTGGAATATGATAGATTTTGAAAACTATGATTGTTGGTGAAGACAATTTGAAATTCTTGGAGTAGTGTAGCTTCAAGTGACTATACTCTTTATGGTAGAGTATGATTGTCGATGAAGACAATGAAAGCTTATATATTATTTTCAATCAAGGTGAATATTTTTAGGGTTGGTTTAAAATATACATGTTAAAGAAGTCTCACATCGCTTAGTTTTGTGAGTGAAGAGAAAGTTCAAGGCTATATATATATATATATATATATATATATATATATATATATATATATATATATATATATATATATATATATATATATATATATATATATATATATATATATATATATATATATATATATATATATATATATATATATATATATATATATATATTGAGCATATCAAATGAGAGTGATTTTAAATGAGAGATGAGAGAAACAAATAACAACCATTAGATCAAATTAATAAGAGAGATGAAATACAAGTTAATAAGAGGGAGAAATTAATAGTCACATTAATGAATAAGTTTAATCATGATCTAATGGTTGTTGTTTGTTCTTCTCATCTCTCATTTTAAAATCCTTCTCACTTGATATGCTCCCTATATATATATATATATATATATATATCTGTGTGTGTGTGTGTGTGTGTGTGTGTGTGTGTGTGTGTGTGTGTGTATATATGTGTGTTTTGTATATATATATATATATATATATATATATATATATATATATATATATATATATATATATATATATATATATATATATATATATATATATATATATATATATATATATATATATATATATATATATATATATATATATATATATATATATATATATATATATATATATATGTATGTATCTATACATATATATATATCTATATATACATGTATACCTATATATATATATATATATATATATATATATATATATATATATATATATATATATATATATATATATATATATATATATGTATATACATATATATATATATATATATATATATATATATATACATATATATATATATATATATATATATATATATATATATATATATATATATACATATATATACATATATATATATATATATATATACATATATATATATATATATATATATATATATATATATATATATATATATATATATATATATATATATATATATATATATATATATATATATATATATATATATATATATATATATATATATATATATATATATAACAAGTTATTTGAAGTCCCACATTACTTAGTTCTGTGAAGGGAGTGAGAGTCCAATGCTATATATAGGATTTGAGTTCTTCATTCCAAGAGGAACTAGTCAAAAACACTTTAAGATTGTATTTGACTTTTTTTTTTACTTTCTCTTATACTCTTGGTTTTAAGTGTTGTGAGGGGTAGTTAAATATTTGCTTTGGAGAGTGTGGGTGTATTGGAGCCTTGGGGTGGTTAAAGGTAGTCTATGTGTTGTAACAATTTTCACATAGTATTATTCTCTAGTTCTCATTTGACAAAGATCATGGTTTTTTCTCCGACTTTGGAGTTTCCACATTAATCTCTTGTGTTATTACTGTGTTTCTCTTTTTTTTCTATGCTTGTTTGGGGAAGAGCTTGAGAAAGATCATATTTTTATATACTCATGCCTATTTTTCGCTTATACCATCCTTTTCAAAATTCATCCACATAGTTACTAGTGACCCATCCAGAAACAGACACTTGAATATGTGACGGTACATTGACTCTTGCTTTTTTACACAAACCCATAAATTAGTGGTGATGGTTCCTAATAATCAATACTTTATGAAATCATACCCGAAATCAAGATGAAGTAGAAAGCAGAAGCGTAGCTTTAGGATCTATGAAATGTTAATGAAAAGACAATGATCTTGATTGGATAATGGCCTTCCAATTGTAGATTCCTTTATTCCTTAGTTCCTCTTCCAATGGGATAAAGAGAATCAATATTTTATGATATTTTCTACTGTCTACGATTGAGGATCATATTCACTTCTTTATAAGAATCTCATGCCCTTTCATGAACAATCATGTTTATTCATGTTTAAAATCTCATGTTTTTTAAAGAAAGTTCGTGTTTATTTAAGTTTAGAATCTCATGTACTTTCATGAAGGGTCATGATTATTAACGTTTTGTTATTCCAATTTCATTCATCACAAAATAGAAATAATACTTTTGATATCTATACAATATTTTTCATGACAATTATACTCTTAGCCATAAACCTTATATTAAATAGATCACTTTAATTTGGCTAATCAAATAATGGTCCTAAGTCATTAATATATTACATGTATGAACCAAAAATTATAACAATCTCCCACTAGTTATATTTGTATCCTATAATTGTGTTAGACTTTATGAGCTCAAAAAATTTCCATTATAAACATAGGAAATATCCTCATCTTATCCATTAGTTACATCAATATATAGGACCAAAGTAGTTTTCGTTATATCATAATTAAACCCATTAATGATCACAAATAAAAACACAACTAAATGACATAGATTAATCATGAAACGTGAAACATGAAAATCACATGAAGGTGATCGATACATGTCAATTTTCAACTGGTCCTCCTTACTTTAGTGAGATCAATATTACCATACAAAGTGTAATGAACTGAATAATCAAACTTTATTTTAGATTAGAATGTAATACAAATATACGAGTATTTATATATACTATCAAACATACAAAATATTTAACAACAATTACTAACTCTCACTAAACCAAAGAATCCTCTAACTGTATAACATCCATGTGAGTAGAGTGCTCGTGAAAGACCTTTGGTGGAAGCCCCTTTGTCATATAGCTCTCTATAATAGAGCTCATCTCTAAATGTTCTATGGAAATATGACCACTTTGTACTCTCTCCTTCACAACCAAGAACTTGATGTCAACATGCTTCGAATCTATCAAGATCATATTGTTATTGGAGTATAAGACGTGTGATTTGTTATAACAAAATATGTTGGAACTATAATAATTATAGTAATAGAAATTGAAAAGTGAATTTGAAAAGATTCATTTTAGTCCCACATTGGATGTTGGAATTATATTAATGGGAATTGGAAAGTGAATTTGAAAAGATTCATGTTAGTCCCACATTGGATGTTGGAATTATATTAATGGGAATTGGAAAGTGAATTTGACAAGATTCATTTTAGTCCCACATTGGAGGAATGAAAATATCAGCCTCACTAGCTACCTATAAATAAAGGGTAAAAATTCAGTAGTGAGCACTCCGGATTTCACAAATTCACACGAATTTTGATTTCCCTCTCTCTCCCTTGATTCTCTTCATCTAAACAATTTTCTTTTCTTGATTTTTTCGACTGGCTATTTCAGCCAGATACTGGACTGGCTATTTTCACCAGATAATTTAGAAAGGTGTATTTCTAGAGCGATTTATCAGTGTGCAACTGATAATCGTAATTTTGAACGGGCTGTTTTATCCTGGAGGCGTCGTCGTAAATCGACTGCTTTGCATATTTTGGCAGTACGGCGAAACGTCTTAAAGAAAGCGACCTAGTACGCGACTCGTCCCGATAATTTCCTTGTGCCAATATTTCAAATCCGAAAACAACAATTTTAAGACGTTCTCATAACTGCCATGACAACTGAGGAAATTATCGGTACTACTGCGCCCGCTTTGGTCTCTGACAAACCTTTCAGGTTTGAGGGTTCCAATTTCAAACGTTGGCAAGCTAAGATGAAATTTTTCTTAACTCTGAAAAAGGTTGCCCACGTTCTGACTGAGGATATCCCGGTTGTCCCTTCTGCATCATCTGAACTACCTAACGGTAACTCACTTGCAGATTCAGACGGGACTTCCAAAATGTCTGACTCAGATGCTGCAAAAGCTAAGGCTGCAGCAGATGATCTGCAGCTCCGAAAAGAAATCGCCTTATGGCACGAGAATGATTATCTGTGCAAAAATCACATTCTGAACAGCCTTGCTGATGATCTGTACGACTACTACAGTAGCTACAGAACTGCTAAACAGGTATGGGAGGCTCTGAAAAGGAAATATGATACTAAAGAAGCAAGTGCGAAGAAATTTGCTGTCAGCCGCTACTTGAACTATAAGATGGTGGATGAGAAGTCGGTGGAAACTCAAAGCCACGAAATTCAGAAGATTGCTCATGAGATTATTACAGAAGGTATGCCCCTTAATGAACAATTTCAAATTGCTGTAATTATTGACAAACTGCCCCCTGGTTGGAAAGATTTCAAAAATATACTTCGTCACAAAACAAAAGAATTTTCAATCGAGAGTCTGATTACTCGCCTCCGAATTGAAGAGGAGGCTCGGAAACAAGATCAGAAAGAAGAAGTCTTAGTTGTTTACGACAACAAAAAGAAGTTTGGTGCGGTTCTGAAGCCTACGGGCAAACCTTTAAAGAATCAGAACCGTTGTGCTATGAACCGAACTAAGAATGGGAATCCCTCTAGGGCCCCATCGGCTCCGTTTGCTAGGCAACAGCCACCACCTCAAAGAAATGATGCTTCGGTTTTCTCTTGCTACAATTGTGGGAAACCGGGCCATATGGCAAAGAAATGTAGGAGCATGCCTAAACCTGCAGCTGGCTCAAATACACAGGTTAACCTGACTGATGAGCAACTAATTGCCATGATCACTGAAATCAACATGGTTGGTGGAAGTGACGGTTGGTGGATAGACACTGGCGCCACTCGTCATGTCTGCTATGATCGTGCTATGTTCAAGACATACATGAATACTGAAGATAAGAAAGTGTTGTTGGGAGATGCTCACACCACTAATGTTGCTGGAATTGGAGATGTTGAACTGAAGTTCACTTCAGGAAAGACTTTGATCTTGAAGGACGTCATGCATGTTCCTGAAATTAGGAATAATCTTGTTTCTGGTTTTCTTCTGAATAAGGCTGGGTTCAGTCAAACTTTAGGGGCAGATTTGTACACCATCACTAAGAATGGTATTTTTGTGGGAAAAGGGTACGCCACTGATGGCATGTTTGAGTTGAATGTTGATTTGAATAAAACTTCTCCTTCTGTTTACTTTTTGTGTGATTTTAATATTTGGCATGGTAGACTTTGTCACGTTAATAAACGAATCATTTCTAATGCAAGCAACATAGGCCTAATCCCTAAACTAAATATTAATGATTCCAATAAATGTGAATTTTGCAGTCAAGCTAAAATAACAAAGACTTCACATAAATCAATAATAAAAGAATCTGATCCCCTAGATCTTATACACTCTGATATATGTGAATTAGATGGAAGTTTAACTAGAAATAATAAACGTTATTTTATCACTTTTATTGACGATTGCTCTGATTATACTTATGTATATCTAATGAAGAATAAAAGTGAAGCGCTTGACATGTTTAAGGTGTATGTAACTGAAATTGAGAATCAATTTAACAAGAAGATTAAGAGACTTCGCAGTGATAGGGGAACCGAATATGACTCTAGCTTGTTTAATGATTTTTATGCTGAACATGGTATTTTACTTGAAACGACTGCTCCATACTCTCCTGAAATGAATGGTAAAGCAGAAAGAAAGAATAGGACTCTTACTGAACTTGTAGTTGCAATCATGTTAAATTCTGGTGCTGCACCTCACTGGTGGGGGGAAATTTTATTGACTGTTTGCTATGTCCTGAATAAAGTTCCCAAGTCGAAAAGTAAGATCTCACCTTATGAGATATTAAAGAAAAGACAACCAAATTTGTCTTATTTGAGAACTTGGGGCTGCCTGGCTTATGTCAGAATTCCGGATCCGAAACGAGTTAAACTCGCTAGTAGAGCCTATGAATGCGTATTCATTGGGTATGCAGCAAACAGTAAGGCATACAGGTTTTATGACCTAAATGCCAGAGTAATCATAGAATCAAACGATGTTGAATTCTTTGAAGACAAATTTCCCTTCAAATCGAGAAATAGTGGGGGCACACAATCGAGTCACATTCCTGTGATAAAAAGCACTGAAAGCAGCGACAATGTAGAAACAGAGCTTCGAAGAAGTAAAAGAGCAAGAGTTGCTAAAGACTATGGGCCCGATTATGCGGCCTATAATGTAGAAGAAGATCCAATAAATCTTCAAGAAGCACTGTCATCTATGGATGCAGACTTATGGCAAGAAGCCATTAATGATGAGATAGATTCTCTAGAATCTAACAAGACCTGGCACTTAGTAAACTTACCTCCGGGTTGCAAACCAATTGGTTGTAAATGGGTTTTGAAAAAGAAACTAAAACCTGATGGAACGATTGAGAAATACAAGGCACGCCTTGTAGCCAAGGGTTTTAGACAAAGAGAAAATATAGATTTCTTCGACACCTTTTCTCCAGCCACTAGAATTACATCCATTAGGGTACTCATTTCAATAACAGCCATTTATAACTTAATAGTACACCAAATGGATGTTAAAACAGCTTTTTTAAACGGTGACTTAGAAGAAGAAATCTATATGGAACAACCAGAAGGGTTTGTAATCCAAGGTCAAGAAAGCAAGGTCTGTAAGTTAGATAAGTCTCTGTATGGACTAAAACAAGCCCCTAAACAATGGCATGAAAAGTTTGATAACTTAATGATAATTAATGGGTACAAAGTGAATGAAAGTGACAAGTGTGTTTATTACAAATCTGAGAATCGCATTTGTACTATCATATGTCTATATGTAGACGATCTACTTATATTTGGATCAAACGTTCAGGCCATTAATGATATGAAATCATTGTTATGCAATAACTTTGATATGAAAGACCTCGGAGAAGCAAGCGTGATCCTGGGCATCAAGATCCCGAGATCCGAACAAGGAATTTCTTTGGATCAATCTCACTATGTGAAGAAGATCTTAAAGAAATATAAATACTTTGATTGTAAACCTGCATGCACCCCGTATGATCCAAGTGTGAAACTGTTTAAGAACACTGGAGAAAGTGTCAAACAAGCAGAATATGCGAGCATCATTGGCAGTCTTAGGTATGCCACTGATTGTACTAGACCCGACATTGCATATGTCGTAGGATTGTTGTGCAGATTTACAAGTAGGCCGAGTAACGAACATTGGAAAGCTATTGAGCGAGTAATGAGGTACCTTAAAAGGACTATGGACCTCGGCCTACACTATCAGAAATTTCCTGCTGTACTAGAAGGGTATAGTGATGCAGATTGGAACACCTTATCGGATGATTCCAAAGCTACTAGTGGTTATATATTTAGTATAGCCGGAGGAGCTGTATCTTGGAAATCAAAGAAACAGACCATTCTGGCATAGTCCACAATGGAGTCTGAGATGATAGCATTAGCTACAGCTAGTGAAGAAGCAAGTTGGTTAAGATGCTTGCTAGCTGAGATCCCTTTATGGGAAAAACCTATACCAGCTGTGTTGATCCACTGCGATAGTACTGCGGCTATTGCAAAAGTTGAGAACCGTTACTATAATGGTAAAAGACGTCAAATTAGAAGAAAACATAGCACTGTTAGAGATTGTATATCTAAAGGAGCTGTGAGAGTGGATCATGTACGCACTGATGAAAACTTAGCAGATCCTTTGACGAAAGGATTAGCTAGAGAGAAAGTCCATAATACATCAAAAAAGATGGGACTAATGCCTATGAAGCAATTAGTTACTCATGATGGTAACCCGACCTAAATGACTGGAGATCCCAAGACTTAGGTTCAATGGGTAATAACAAGTTGTGAGTAATATGAAAATGATCATGCAAGTAAAGCATGAATCCTGAAGTAATGACAGGATGAGATAATAGAAACTCTTAATGATATCTATTCTCTGTATGAGGGAGTACCTAGGCTACAGGAGTACTCTTGATAGATTCACCTATGTGACTGTGGAACTGAGGCCGGTTCCTATGGAATTTCGAGGCAGAATTCCTAGAGCATTCACTAAACCGGGATACACGTGCAAGGCCACTAAAGCACGGGCTATAAGAATACACCTTACGAAAAGGTTGTGTGCGGGTCTGATGTCCGAGATAGAGTTCAAGACAATAGTGTCACTCTTGTTGAATCAGAATCCTACTCGCTACGCTAAGGTTCAAGTCGTAGACACCTTTGCTTATGCACAATCTTAGAAACGTTTGACGGACTTCTAAAATTTCCTTTAAATTCAAGTGGGGGATTGTTGGAACTATAATAATTATAGTAATAGAAATTGAAAAGTGAATTTGAAAAGATTCATTTTAGTCCCACATTGGATGTTGGAATTATATTAATGGGAATTGGAAAGTGAATTTGAAAAGATTCATGTTAGTCCCACATTGGATGTTGGAATTATATTAATGGGAATTGGAAAGTGAATTTGACAAGATTCATTTTAGTCCCACATTGGAGGAATGAAAATATCAGCCTCACTAGCTACCTATAAATAAAGGGTAAAAATTCAGTAGTGAGCACTCCGGATTTCACAAATTCACACAAATTTTGATTTCCCTCTCTCTCCCTTGATTCTCTTCATCTAAACAATTTTCTTTTCTTGATTTTTTCGACTGGCTATTTCAGCCAGATACTGGACTGACTATTTTCACCAGATAATTTAGAAAGGTGTATTTCTAGAGCGATTTATCAGTGTGCAACTGATAATCGTAATTTTGAACGGGCTGTTTTATCCTGGAGGCGTCGTCGTAAATCGACTGCTTTGCATATTTTGGCAGTACGGCGAAACGTCTTAAGTAAAATTCCATGTGCCAAAGTTCTTCAGTAAAATTCCATGATTTTATGCCTCATAAACATGCTACAAACTATGCTGCTATGGTGGGTGAAGCTACAAGAGTTTGCTTGACACTACGCTAAGAAACTGCACCACCAACCAACATATAGATTTAGGCTGAAGTGGATCTTCTACTATCTTTGTATCTAGCAAAATCGGAGTTAGGATACCCAATGATCTCTAAAGAGTATGACCTCTTATATGTGAGCATATAATCTTTTGTTCTCTTTAAATACCTCATAACTCTTTTAGTTGCTTTCCAATGATCCATTCCTGAATTTCTTAAATATGTGCCTAACACTCCAACAATGTATTATATGTCTAAACATGTACAAACTTGAGAATACATTAGACTTCCTACATTTGATGCATAAGGAATCTTTTTCATATCTTGAATTTCTAAATTCCCCTTTGGGCACTGATTGAGACTAAATTTTTCTCCCTTAGCCACCGGGGCATCACCTGGTTTGCAGTCCTGCATGCCAAACCTTTTAAGAACCTTATCAATGTAGCCCATCTGTGATAATCGTAAAATACCTCACGACCGGTCTCGTTTTATTGGGATTCCTAACATAAAGGAGGCACCACCAAGATCTTTCATCTCAAAATTTCTTGATAGAAATCTCTTAGTTTCATGCAACACATTTATATCATTAGTGGAAAGCAATAAGTAATTAACATACAATACCATAAGAATATACTTGCTCCCACTAAATTTATAATACACACATTCATCAATTACATTCATCTCAAAACCAAATGAAAGAGTTACATGATAAAATTTGTGATACCACTGACGAGATGCGTGCTTTAACCCATAAATGGATTTTGTCATTTTCAAACTATTTTCTTTGGATCTCCTAACACAAAGTTTTCTATTTACATCATATAAATCATTTTATTGATGTTTCCATTAAGAAATGTTGTTTTGATATCCACTTGACGAAGCTCCAAGTCATAATTTCCAACAAGAGCCATAATTGTCCGAAAAGAGTCTTTTTTTATGAAAAAAGGAGAGAAATTCTCTTTAAAGTTAATCCATTCTTTTTGAGTATAACCATTGGCTACACAAAGAGCCTTATACCTTTCCACATTACCTTTATAATCCATTTTGGTCTTAAAAATCCATTTGTAACCAAAATATTTCACACCTTCAAGTAATGAGACAAGTTCCCAAACTTTATTATCTTGCATAGACATATACTCCTCATTCATTTCTTCAATCCACTTTTTTGAATTTGGATCTCCTTGGGCTTGACGAAAATTGATTGGATCATTTTCCATTAGGCCAACATTTTCCTCATGTTCCTGCAGAAATACAACGTAGTCATTCGTAATAGCATATATTCTTTCTCTTCCGTATCGCCGCAATGGCATTAGTTCTTGAGGCGCTGGTTCTTGAGGATGTTAAGTTTGTTCTTCAGTATGAATATATACATTGAATGGGAGTTTGAATGACAATGTCTTGAAGTTTGAATGGCATTGGTTCTTGAATTTATATACCTCCAAAGATCTTCCAATTCTTATAACAACAAGTTATAAGAATCTATTTTTTTAAAACCAGATATTAGCTATAGTAAGATCAAAAGTCAACGAAAAGTCCAAGATAAATTTACCTTTCGCATTTACCTTCTCGATACCATATTCCACGTGCACGCTCTCAAAACATCTTGTTACGCTTTTTACATGTCTATTTAGATTCCCTTGTAGAAAAAGCTTCTCTCAATGAATTATATCGTGAAGTAAGCCTTCTAAACCTCCCAAATATTTACCTTAAGGTGTTCTGCTAACCCAATATGAGGTGCATATGCACGAATAACATAAAATGTGTCTTATTCCACTACAAGTTTCAAGGCTATGATTTGATCTTCTACTTTTTTCACATCCATAATATCCTCATTTCACTTCTTGTCTACAATAATCTCAACTGCATTTGTCAATCTAACTTTTCTAGTTTACCAAAGTTTAAATCCCGATTTTTTTAATCCTTTCACCTTTTTAACTGGCCACTTAGTCATTTTTCGCTCATGAAATTGATCTTCTTCCTAACTATAGTGTAAAATATTTCCATAGATTTTATAGTAAGTGTGTCTATATTTCAATATCCAAAGCAAATCATACTCTCATAAGTTAAATTCTTCACCCACACCCATTCACGAAAATGTGAGATCTCTTGCTTATTTTTCATTGCATCCAAGTTATAATGTAGCGACCATTGCTCTTAATATATTGTACTCGAGCCATACAACGTGTCATTATGCGCAACGATTCAGCATTAACATTATTTCGTAGTTGATTTAGGACATAGAGATTCAATAAAGTTTTACGTTGAGTGACGTCTGTCTAAAAAAATGATATTATATAGATAAGCACACACAAACTTACCCTTGCAACTTATTTCTTTTTCAAAAGATGACGGTGAACTCAATTAATATATGTTAACTGAATTAGATGAATGTAAGATGTTGATTCAAAGTTTAAGATTAGTAATAGTATTTTTATTTTATTTCTCAAATGTACTATTAAAAATTGTTGACATAATTAGTCCCTAGTTCCCTTAGCTTTAAACGAAGTTTCGCTTTGGTCCCCGAACTCAAAAATGTTACATAATGATCCCTTAATTCCACTTTCATCAAACCATTTGACCCCTACCGCTAGTTTGTGTGAAAAAACGTTAAGCATGGCTGAGGTGACATGCTAAGTAAGCAAATGGTAAATTGAACCTCTCCATCTTTCATTTTCTTTTCTAAATTAGGGTTAAATCACCATCTTCTATTTTTTTCTCCAAATTAAGGTTCAATGTCAAAGTTTGCAAGCAATGCTTCAACCCCCAAATTAATTCCTTTTCCATTTTCTTTTCCATATTGATTCCTTTTCCAACCCCCAAATATTCTGTATATCATCTAATCACACCATGTTTCATAGATCATTGTCTTTCAAACAGTACACATTTGTATTCACTAATCTCACTTCATACTTCTTTCACAATCACAAATTCTTATTTTCATCTCAGAGTTCACAATATTTTCTTTTTCTCAACTATCCTTTTCTATATTTACACCTTTTAGGCATTTTGGAACTGACCCATTTACTAAATTTAACTTCAAAACCATTTAGGTTCATAGATTGGGTCTTTCATCTTAATTTTAATATGGTTTTAAAAAAAAAATAGTTTTTTTCCTCTTAGATTTGAGTAGTTTTATAAAAGTTCCTATTTTGTATAGCATCTGGTAAAAAATTATGAAAATTTTCCTTGGATTTTGGAAACTAGTCATTTTCTAGATTCTTCAGTTTTTATTGGGAACTATTTTTGATAAAAAAAATATAATTTTTTAAATCGATTTGTTGATGGGTCATGCTGAGACATTGTTGTAATTGAAAATTTTAGTTATTTTTCGTATAAAATGGAGGAACAAGTTTATTTAGGTTATGAACCAATTGTTAATGTTGGAAGAAGTGAGGAAGAAGAAGATGAATTTTACATTTGTTGTGAAAATGAAGAAGAAAGAGAGAAGAAAAAGAAAAAGAAGAATAATGGGGAAAAAAACCAAGGAGACAATGGTGTTGGAAGGGTTGAAGGAAGAACTTGATGAATTTTTAGTAAGAATGTACTTTAAGAATTTGTCAATAACTGGGGTTGATATTGTTAAGTATTAACAAGTGTGAGCAGTGTGGATAATAGTCCCACATTGGATAGAAATGTGGTGACTTGAGCATTTATAAGTGAGAGAACCCATACACCTATTACCTTAAGGTTTTGGGTGAGTATGTGGTGTGTCTCTCACAAATGTTGCTCTAGAAACGAAAAGTCCCACAATGTTCAATGCTCTCTATTTGAAAAAGTGGTGGTAAGTAAAAATTAATGGACCACTATAAACATTTTTTTTAAGGTCCAAAGAAAAATATTGACTAAAGTTAAGGGACCAAAAGAGGTATTAAGCAAAATTATTTATGCTACAATATATTATTAAAGTTTAATTGATATGTACTGATAGTGTAAAATAATTTACAGTGTAATGTGGCAGGATATATGATGGTGATTGATTGATCGTGCAAAAAAAATTTATACTGTCAGTGCATAACAATTAAATTCATAATAATAATAATAATAATAATAATATTATTATTATTATTATTATTATTATTATTATTAAAAACAGGAATATCATAGGTGTGAAATATTTGTTAATTTTATCCAAGATTTATGTCTTTAAGAAAACTTACTAGAGTGTCCTCTTCCAAATTTAAAATTATAAAACATAGAACAACAATGCAAGGGAGAAAAGAAAAAGACATAGAATGATTAAAGGGAAAGAAATGTTGTGGATAAGGTTTGGTTGAATATTGGTAGGTAGTTAAGGGCAATTTAGACCAGTTGATGTATAAGTGTGATCAGCAATGCATCATACAATGGTCTATATTTGTCATAATGTTTGTGACTTTAACGCGGGAAATTGTCCAGCAATGCGAGATCTTTCTTTCAAAGCTTGGTGAGATTTCTTTGGCCTTTGTTATTTCTTTGTTTCCACTGAGGAAAACAAACGTGTACTTGTTCTCTCTTGTTAGGTAGTTGATTTGACTTCAAGTATAAAACTCAAAAATATAGGCAAATTTGATAATCCGTCATTAAATACTTAAACGGTAGGTGACGGCTCAGGTCCGCGTTATGCTTAGCCAATGATAGGGCCGCATTTTGGAATCTCATTCCATACTAAACAAACCACACCTACCATGTGGTGCATATATATATATATATATATATATATATATATATATATATATATATATATATATATATATATATATATATATATATATATATATATATATATATATATATATATATATATATATATATATATATATATATATATATATATATATATATATATATATATATATATATATATATATATATATATATATATATATATATATATATATATATATATATATATATATATATAAAAGATTAATTTATTTTTAGAATAAGTTTTTTTAATTTATTCTATATCATCATTTTTAAATTGAATTTAATCTAACGGTTAAATTAGTATTTTTACTCATAATCATTCAATTAAATCTAGTTTATAGTTATGATTTTGGAGTAAATTATAAAAATTTATTCTTGAAATGAGTGGATTCTCACTTTTATACATATAAATATATTTGTGGTCTTCATAAATATTTCAAATTTCGTTTTTAATTTCTTAAAATATTTTCTTTAAAGAATGGTTTTACTAAAAATTTGTCCGGGCTTTTGGTTCCTAATACTAAAATTGTCGTTAAATCTGTCGCTAAGTAATAAATTGTCGCTAAAACCGTCGCTAAGTTGCATAAGAGACCAAAAAGTGTGGATAAAATTTTTTAGGAGGATCATTCTTTGAAGAAAATATTTTAAGGGACTATAAACAAAATTTGAAATTTTATGAGGACCACAAACATACTTAACCATATATATATATATATATATATATATATATATATATATATATATATATTATATATATATATATATATATATATATATATATATATATATATATATATATATATATATATATATATATATATATATATATATATATATATATATATATATATATATATATATATATATGCGATAAGGGATCAACCCCAGTAGGCGGCCGTTTTTGAATATGACACCCGTGCATGGTCACTACTTAGTAAGTAGTCTGTCTTGAAAGGAAATGTGGATAGTGACTTGTCCACAATCCGTAACTACGTACTGAAGGAGTCATGACCACGATTTCCCCAGTTATAGGGGAGAAGTTACTATTTCCAGGATTTCCTAAATTCAGGCCAATAGGCAATATATAAATATCTCAACATGAGGGTTGAGGGAATATTATGAATACAGACCAAACATTCCAAAGATACAAAGTTTTTCACCTCACATGAGCTTGATCTCTCCCCACAAAAAACACAATCAAAACAAGGCCTCTCATCATTGTGAGCTTGCTTTAAACCACCAAAAAACCTTAAAGCTTATGGTTCTTCTACCAGCATAAGGGTGTCATGCATTTGTACTTTTCGACAAGTATAGTGGCTCCCACCGCGGGACCCTAATAAAACTAACATGGGTCACACCTCTCATTACCACCACTTATTAGCCACTTACTAAAATTTATCATCTTAGCCCTAACTGCTCCCAATCATGATTGCCATGAGGACACAATCCCCCATGTAGGAGTATACTAGAGGTAACAACGATCCCAACGCCATGACAATGATGTGTTCAGCCATGGATGAGTTGTGTTGTTAGAACCGAGCTATAGATGATAACATCCATAACATTCAAGAACGCTATCCCCTCCTGAGGAGACAGAGGTACTAGACCTCTAGTCTCTCTCAAACGAGATATGGGAAACACCTGTCTCTAAGGGCTTCAAGCCTTCCTCCTTTGTAAAGTTTGATGGGAGTAGCGATCCTTACGAGCATGTCACATTCATTAACATACAAATGACCATCATAAGAGCTCTTAATTCCCTGAAGTGCAACATTTTGTCTGCTACTTTCAGAGACGCAGCCTTACGATGGCACATTGGCCTACCACGAGCTTCCATCACCAACTACTTGGATCTGGTGAAGAAACTCGTACACCACTTCGTAGTAAGTCAATATAGAAAATGCCCACCACCATCATGTTTAACATTCATTAAGGCCCCTCAAAGTCACTGAGGGAATACCTCACTCACTTTAACGAAGCCACTATAATAGTTGTCCACCCAAACCAAGAAATGTTCATAGGGGAGTTTCAGAATGGCCTCAAAGTAGGCACTTTTAATGAGTCCCTCACCTAACGACCAACCTCTTCACTGGTAGAGGTAGTCACAACGGCGAAATATTTTATAAAGAGTAAGAAAAGTAAAGCCGAGAAGAAGGCCTGTGGCATGAAAGACCTAATGTCGAAGGCACATAACACCCACAGAAAAGAAATTACACTATTTTTGTCAAGGACAAGGCAACATTTAAGCAAAGCGGAAAACCTATGGAGAGCTTCATGCCCTTAAACACTCTTCGTGAGAAAATTTGGAGGAAAGTTCTCCACTTACATGATATCCATGAGCTTCTAGCTCCAAAAGTGAATTTTATGGGACATGAGCCTAGAAGATGGTGGAAGTTCCTTAGTGTGAAGGGACACCACATATATGATTGCTACCAGCTCAAAAAGGAGATAGAGTGTATAATCCAGGAAGGCCACCTTAAGAAATATGTTAAAGGAGACTTATTGACACGTCGCAAGTGGACGACTATGCAAAGTAGTAAAAAATTATTGAACTACAAAAACCAATGGTCTAAGTACCAAATTTCATCCTATCGATGTATATCTATAGGAATTAATAATACGAGTTTTGGTAAAATAGATAAAATAAAAAGCACTTAAAAGAAAACAGGTTAATTATAAAATCACTTAAATTCCAATTGAGGCAAACATGACCTAAGGTTATGGTTCTCACTTTAACACATTCGGACAATCCAAGTCACTTATATTACGAGATTTTTAACATAATATATAGAAAATAGATAAATATGGGCAATACCTGCTTTCACCGATGCATTGCCCTATCGATGAAGAATAATTCGTCTGCTTTTCCACGACCGAATTATTCATCAAGGATTCGTTACTTTTTCTCGACTATAAAAATTTCTCAAACTCATCAAAGCGCTTTTCCTATATTGGACTTGTCTTTTTAAAAACCTGAACTCCGGTACCGACACATATCCTTTTAGACTACGGTCACTAGAACTGTCAAAATGGGCTAGCCTAGTATGGATCATGGGTAGCCCGTTAGGCCCATATAACTTCAAATTTAAAAATTATAATAATACTTATGTTGTCTCACTCCAAAATAACATATTAATTTTTCTCACCTCACTAAATTCTCTCTATTTTATTCAATCTTTCTCTTTTAAATATTATACACTAATACAATCAAATTAATATTCATTTGTTTTGTCTTTAATTCACAATTTCCCCATATTCTATTACTTTCTCTAATGTTAAGAATTTGATATTTATTATTATATACAATTTAGATATGTATTATTATATTTAAAAATATATTATAGTATATATAAAAAATGTATAGTACTTATAGCTAGCGAAAATATACCCGTGCGCAAGAGATGTAATAGAAGGCCAGATAGGTGGTTCCACGCCGCAGATTAGAGTAAAATAAATGCTACTTCAAACTCAGGTAAGATTCCTTGATGCTGATGAGCTTGTATTCAATCTCTTCTTCTTCTTCTTTGTAGATATAACATGTAGTAGAATTCACGTTCGCTACTGTTGTGTATATAGAGATAGAGTTGAGAATGGTAGAGTATGGAGTTGAAGCTCTTGTTGTAACAAGATTTAATATGAAGCTTGTGCAACGATGGAGGTTTTAGAGCTTTGGTGAGGTTCAGAGGGAAGGAGAAGAATGTGTGAATCAGAGAGCTTACAGAGAGATATGTGAGAAAAAATGGTGAAGCCATGGAATAAAGATGATGATACTCTTAAATAGAAATTAGGCTCGGAGTAGTTATGGTTTGGAGTGAGGCTTGTGACAGTCAGGGGAGGTTTGGGAGTTTGTTAGATCAAACTCAGTGAGTTAACTGAAAACTTACTGAGTCAAGGTTGTTAGGGTTACTTTAATTAGTTATGTTGGTTATTGGAAATGGAAAAACCTGTTATGAATGTCAGTGTAGTTAGTTTATAGTTTAAAATTATGTTATCTAATTGTGTTAGGAAATCGAATGTTAGTGACTATTATGTTTTGATGGCTAAATTGTTAGTGAAGTTCAGTTAATGTTAGCTTTGATTTATGGGCCAGTTGGTTATGCATGTTATTCTTAGATTGAAGTTATATGGAATTAATGCAGAAACTGCAAGGAACTTTATGATATAATGTAATTAAATTGTGAATTTTGTTGGAATGCGGTCTTGTGCAGTTTGAAATTGAGAGTGTTAACATGATATGCTGAAATTGGTTTGAGTGAAATGAAATTTGAATGCGACTATTTGAGTTTATGCTATTTGATTATTGTCATACCCTAATTTTTACCTTTAAGATCACATCTCATTTGCGTCTTTATAATGCATCAAGATCACAAATTTGGTTGTGTCCTAACCCTCTCACCTTTGGGTTTGCCTATGTAGGGATCACCAAACACCTTTTGTGTATTTTATTCACATATTTTTGTACTTATATGTTTTATAGTTCACTAACCACTAATCAAAATACAAAAACATATGCCTTGTCCCTTTGTTTTTTTTGCAAGGTAGGGTTTGGAATCAAGAGTCTCAAGTAATTGTATCCTCAGCTAGGGTTTGAGGTCCTTAAGTCAAAATGTGGTCAATAATTGATTTTCAAAGGCTATTCATCAAAACATTACCTCTAATCTTAAATACTAAAGTCTCAAGCATCATTCAACTTCATTTGATCAAAGATATCTTAAAGATTAGATGATTTGATCCTCAAGAAGTTTCAAAGGTTCATGTGTTTATTTCCATGCCTTCATCTACAAGTTTCTGCAAGACATTGCAAGGTTCATCAAATAAAAATCAAGGATATATCATTTTGAGTTTATACAATCATCAATGTTCCTTGAAATGCAAGAATACATCCAAGGTTGCTAGTTTGGAAAAGGAGGTTTGACCAAAAAGTCAACATTTCAAGCCTAAGTTCAAGACTTCATAACTTCTTCATACTTCAACATTTTTGAATTCTTCTTTGAGCAAATGAATCTCCTTGACATCCCTTCCAACTTCTCTTTACAATTCAAGAGCTAATCATGCTTGGAAGACCATCAAAAGTGTGGAAACATTATATGGCATTTTGTGGACTTAGTGAAAATTGACCTAAAGTTCAAGTATGGCATGCCTATGTTCCAAAGATCATAACTTTTTCAATTTTCAACTTTTATGGGCGCTTCTTTTTGCCAAATATCCTTCTTGATGTCCTCTACAAATTTTCTTTAGAGGTCAAACATCAATTCATGCTCCAAGTACCTTAAATCTTATAGTCCATTTATGCATAAAACTAGGTCATGATCTATTTGACGTAATACCTGACCTGATTTTCAATGCCACGACCTCGACTTCCAACTCATGCCATTTTCACCTCAAGCATCCTTTTAGGTTGATTCTTTTTGCATTATGTTCTCCTCCATGAAAGGATCATTTGGCTCAAAGAAAATAAACAAGTGCACGAGTAGATTGCATTTGGTCTAGCTATGAACATGGTTACTTGGAAATGAGTGATGGTTCATAGTTAGTTTTGAAGTTCCATCAAATTCTCAATTTTAAGCCAAGCCTTGCACATGTTTTGTCCGTAATGATGTTAAGTGATGGTTTTTGATACAAAATGACTCAAAATGTGGGAGAATGTACTATGTTTTGGCTGACTTTATGATTAAACTTGGTTACATTTTTGGCACACTTCATTTCACACGATTGCAGCTAATTCTCACACGTATCCCATTCATTCACCTCAACTATAAATAGATTGCACTAAAAACGAAGCTTAAAAAGCCCCCAGAACCCCTGCTCGAGCTCCCACTTTGCACTGAAAAAACCAGATTTTGTTTTCAAATTTTGAGCATTTTTAGCCTTGTTTATTGATTCTATTAGCTCAATCGTTCTTCTCTGAAACTTCTATAACAAAAATCAAGCTCTAAGGCTCACTAAATTTCTTTGACCAAATCCAGCTTTCAACACCTCTGATCACCATTTGGACAAGGTAGTTCTGAGCATATTTCAGACTCAAACAAGTTGCCATAATGTTGCATGATGCTCTATGATGTTATCCCCTAACTTAACTGGCTCTGATTAATCTTGTATAGCATTTAATTTTGATTTTGATTTTTGTTTTCTTCACGTGTTTCTCTGAAATTCTCCAAGCTCAATTTATATAAATAAACTCTGAACCTATGGTTGGATTTATGGTGAGGTAATGGTCACAATGGCGGTGGTACCATTCTCTAATGATACCATTTTCCAAAGCTCCGATGAGGAGCTACCGGAGAATATGACCGGAAAGTATCAACGATGGCCTGAAGTTGTTTTGTTTTAAAATGGATCATGTGTGTTAGTTCACTTAAACTTCACCGTGTTCATCTTGATCTGGACCTTTTGATCCATTTTAAATGAAATCTGATGGTTGTGCGCGTTTTGATTCTCAGTTTTTGATAAGATTTATGACTGTTGTTTTTTTTGCAATTTTTTATTTCATTTTAATTATTTTTCATTTCTCATTTTATTTTGAAAACTCATAAAAATAACTCCCTTCATATGTTTCACTCCAATTTTTCTTTTTTATAATTTCCTAAACATATTTTCTTTTTTATGAGCATTTTCCCATTTTTTTATTCCTTGATTTGATATTTTTTTTTTATAATTTTTCACATTTTTCATGCATTTTAATTTGTTTAAAAATACTTTTATGCATTTTTGAATTCTCCAAAAAAATTTATATGATCCTTAACTTGTTTCTGACTAGTAATTTTATTGATCATTTAATATTTGTTTAGAGACTTCATCTGGTTTTTCTCTCTTATTTTCATTTTAAAAAATCATTTTAAATTCCTTTTCATGCATTTTTAATTGTGTTTTATTGCATTTGGGTTTGTTTACTAGTTGTTGCCTTGGATCATAACTTCCTGATCAAGGTTCTCCTCAATTTTAATAGACTTTGGGTGTTGATGAGATTGGATGAACATTCATCAATTCAAATCTATCATTAAATGAATCATTTGATTGATTTTTGGTGCTTTGAGTTGATGATATGTTTAGTGTCATAATCCACCAAGAAAGGTGATTGAAATTGATGATGAATGGATCTTGAGTCTTGATTCAATTTGGTCATCTCTTCATCTTTCCTTCTCTTTCTTTTTCCTTTTTCTTTCCTTTTTGATCAATTGGATGATTTGTTGTCCATCTTTTGTTCATGATGTTTGGATTGATGCTTGATGAACTTTCATCATTTCAAATCTACTATTTAATTGATCATGCATCATTGGAAGTACTTTAGATTGATGCATAAGTTTGTCCTAAGTTGTCATGAAGGATTGATTGTTGTAATGGACCAATCTCCTTGCCTTAGTGCTTGATCCCTCCTTGGTTTTTACTTGTGCTACATGTTTTAGGAGTATGATTTCTATCATATCTATAACATGTATGATACATAAATTGTTAATGACCAGACTCCCATAGTATGATCTTTGTTATAGGTTATGCTATGATTGCTTAACATAACGCTAAATTTGTCCCGAATCAGATTATTAACTCTAACATTAATACTAACAGTATAATTGTGCTAACTTTTTACTTTATTGTATTTACTTTTATGCACCTTTACTTTTATGTCATTTTATTTTGTCATTTACATTTCATATTATTTATGTTTATGCTTATTTTTCCTTTGTCCACTTGGACTTTTGTTTTTCTTCTAAAGACATTAATAAAGGAAAGACCCCTAAAAAACTTAATTGCTTCCTTGGACTATTGGTTACTATCCCATGCTTGAATATTGGACTTATGGAATTAGATTTAGGTTCTTGACCCTTTGCTTTGGAATTGTGATTTGAGATCTTGGAATTCATCTAGTACCTTTGACCTTGGGTTGGATTCTTGAAGAGTTGGCTCTGATACTTTGGTTTTAACCTTTTGTCCTGAGCTCTTCTTTCATCTGATACATTGGTTTATGCTTTTGCTTACTTGGCTTCTTGTGGATTACTCCAGAGGAATGAGACTTTGGTCTTGACTCTTGTTAAGTTCTGGTTTGTTCACTTGGATACACTTGCACTTTATTGCTTTTATTAGGGTAGTCTCTTCATCTCTTTCTCTTCTTAAATTTTCAAAATCTTCTCCTTTTTTCAAAACCTTCTTGTTTTCAAACTTGAACCACTTTCTCAATAAATATTAACTTTTTTTGAATTTCTTTCTTGAATAAATGCTAATCCACCTTGAGCATATCAAAATCATTTTCAAAAGACTTAAAAAAACACACAACTCATTCAAACCATTTTGTGCCCTTTGTGTACTTTTCTCTTTTAAATTTTTTTTTAAGGATTAGACATGAGTCATTTTCATAGTTGAGATGTTATTCTCCTATTCCCATAGTAATGTTTGATGTTGATTCTTTTCCACTTGAGGGAGTTAGTGACACACTTGTTAATTTCTATCCAAGTTGGAACCCTTTTCAATAGTGATGCGAAGGTCCATTTGCATACACTTGTGGGTGATTAGTTGAGTTTTCTCCTAAAAATGATAACTTCTCTTTCCATTTAAATTCAATCAAAACAAATATTTTTGTTATTTTTAACACAAAGTATAAGGTTTTGGTCCTCCATAGCACTTTGTGGGTACGTCGACACGAGGCTCAGGAAGTCTTGTCAAACACCAAAAATCCTAAAAAATATTTCTCTTCTCATCTCCATAATCTTTTGCAAACAACACCTTTTAAGTCAAACATAGATTTTCAAGAGGTTCCTATAGAGTACTATAGATATTTTGGGGGCTAAAACCTTCCCATT
Organism: Lathyrus sativus; assembly: GCA_963859935.3. Taxonomy (NCBI): domain Eukaryota; kingdom Viridiplantae; phylum Streptophyta; class Magnoliopsida; order Fabales; family Fabaceae; genus Lathyrus; species Lathyrus sativus. The sequence goes on along the minus strand of OZ012740.1, from coordinate 646,521,624 downwards.
ATATAACCAACCCCCTTACCCTTTGTCTTGTTTAAAACTTCTGTGGGTTTTGTTCGCTCTTTTCCCCATTCCTTTGGAAAAGTAAAAGTGTGGTGGCGACTCTTACTTTATGAGTTAAGTTAATCAATAACTTAATCTCAGTTTTTCTCTGCTACAGTCATGACATTCAATTTGAATTGAATTTATATTTATGAGCTAAGTTAATGATATGGTCAGTGCAATGGTAGCTAATGACTAGAAACACTCTATTATGATCATGTATACTTTGGATTTTATTTAAATGGATTCAAATGGTTAAATCCTATTCTAAATGTGTGTGTGTGTGTGTATGCAGAGCTGACATGATATGAGCCCAAGCATGAATAGGGGAAGTGGTTATGACACAGGCTGTCAAGGCTCTTTTTCTATTTTGATGTAATGGCGTGTATTAGGATAAGATGCTTAATTCTTGTAAGAATGTTAAGAACTTCTTATGAATATGATGAAACAATGCTCATGTAATGTCACAACAACTTATGGTTTCCACTCAAATTTCTCTAAGATCTAAATCAAACTTCTCTCTTTTTCCTTGTTATGTATTAGGGCTAAAATGTATGATTAAAACATGAGAACTTTGCATTCAATGTAATGAAAATTTGTACCTATATAATAAAAGTTGATTTGCCTCAAAGTGTATGTAACTCTCTAATGAACACAAGCAATGTAACTAGTTCTTATTGATCCACACATTTCCAAATGCACCTTCATCATCTAATAAAGCTGAAGACACACACAGGTGGTAAGTGTTTAACAATATAACATGAATGGATAATGGCAAGACTATAAACTAGACTTGAAACAAACAAAAATTGTATGTTGACTTTGGTTAACTGTTGACTAAAAGTTAACTTAGGCAAAAATGCAATTAAGTGCAAAATACAATGTAAATGAGCATGCTATTTAAGTGATACAAACTAAAAATGTGGGAATATGAAAGAAACATGATATAATTGAATGAAATGATGATCATGTATGCAGGGGGATGTAGTAGTAAGCCAGATAAAAAAATTAAAAAGAGTAGAGCAAATTTTGGGGTATGACAGTTGCCCAAAATTTTGAGATACCGCTATCTGGGACGACTGACTTGTCGGACAGTGATACTCCCAAAAGGATATACTCTAGGCGTGACTTCTTATGTCAACACTAACCAGAACTTACTCCTTATAGGTTAACACGACTATAGTCACAATACTATCTTGTGTGTATGCTCAAGCTCGGGTATAGAGCTTCTCTCATGTAACATCACCCCAACCCAACAACAACAAATACAACAAATATCCAGAATATATAACATATAAATATTTAAAGCAGTAAAGAATGAAATAAATAACATAATGATAGAGCAAGTAAAGCATAAAGATAAACACAAAAAACAAACAAGGAAACAAATAAAACTAGGCTAGACTCTCTCTTGCAGGAGCAATAAAACCCCTAACAGAGTCGCCACTAGACTTTATTTATTCTAAAACAGAAAGGTTTCTAGAGTATGAACTCAAAAGGGCAAAAGAAAGATAAAAAATAAGTTGCCAGAGTATAAACTCCACAGGGAAAAAGAAAAGAGGAAAATTTCCAGAGCATGAAGCTCCACATGGAAAAAGGAAATAAAAGAAGATTGATTGCCAAAGTATGAAACTCCACAGGGCAAAAGGAAAGAGCTAAAAAGGTTGCTAGAACATGGGGCTCCACAGGAAAAAAATGGGAACAAAATAAAGGATGCTAGAGTGTGAAACTCCATAGGGCAAAAGGAAATATTGCCAATGTATGAAACTCCATGGGGAAAAAAGAAAGATTGTCAGAGTATGAAACTCCAAAGGGAAAAAGGAGAGATTGCTAGAGTATGAACTCCAAGAGGCAAAAAGAGATTTCCAGAGTATGAACTCCAAAGGGCAAAAGAAAAGCTTGCCAGAGTATGAACTTCAAAGGGAAAATGAAAGGGGAATTGCCAGAGAATGAACTCGAAAGAGCAAGAAGAAGATTGATCGTCAGAGTATGAACTTAAAGGGCGAAAGAAAGGATTTCCAGAGTATTAAATTGAAAGGCCAAAGTAAAAGATTGTCAGAGTATGAATTCCCAAGGGTAAAAAGAAAAGGTTGATCACCAGAGTATGAACTCCAAAGGGCGAGATAAAGGATTTTCAGAGTATGAACTCCAAAGGGCAAAGGAAAATATTTCCAGAGTATGAACTCCAAAGAGCAACAAGAAAAGGTTGATCGCCAGAGTATGAACTTCAAAAGGCATGATAAAGGATTACCAAAGCATGAACTCTAAACGGCAAAGGAAAAGAGAAGAATTGCCATAGTATGAAACACCAAAGGGCAAAAAAGGAATCAAAAGTTTGATTGCCAAAGTATGAAACTCCGCAGGGAAAAAAAGAAAGATTTCCAGATTATGAAACTCCAAAGGGAAAAAGGAAATGTTGCAAGAGTATGCAACTCCAAAGGGCAAAAGGAAAAGATTGCCTGAGTATGAAACTCCAAAGGGCAAAAAGAAATTTTTTTCTAGAGTATGAAACTCCAAAGGATAAAAGGAAAGGTTGCCAGAGTACGAAACTCCAAAGGACAAAAGGAAAGGTTTCTAGAATATGAAACTCCAAAAAGAAAAAGGAATGTTTGCCAGATTATGGAACTCCAAAGGGAAAAAAAGAGATAGATCGCCATAGTATAAACTTTAAAGGGTGAAAGAAAAGATTGTTAGAGTATGAACTCTAAAAGGAAATTCTCAAAAGGGTATTGATTTAAATGAGAATGAAAGCCAAATAGGTTGTTTGGTCCAAATTGTTGATGATTGTTGCAACGTTTAATGAGACTTGCCAATCAGGTAATTTGAATTGCACTAAAGTCTATGAATAGAGGTGAATACTCTTAGTGACTAAGGCCTATGCTCCGCACGCAGAGATACTCTAGACAAGGATATGACAAGTCCCTCTCATCATTCTCCATTGCTTAAGGCTCATGACACACAACTCAAATCGAGATTGACAAGCGTTAAATAAAGCTCCTTTGTGGTTGCGCTGGAACAATGCTTCATTTTTGTTTTGAGTCTTGTGTCTGTAAGGTAGTGAAGTATGGATTCTGAATTTGCTTGAGAGTAGATGCCAAGTTGAATTGAAAATGACTGAAGTTGGATATTCCTTGAAACTTACTTGACTGTGAAGCATGTGAAAAGAGCAATCCTGTCAAATGATCAAAATCACTTGACTGGATGAGGGGAAGCCAAACAGTAAGTGAATTATTCAATCAAAGGATATTTGATCAATTAGCCAAGGAAAACCCAAGAATGTGAATCAAGAAATTAATTTTCTAATTTTAACACCTAAAGGGATCATGCATGATATTGGTTAGAATATTAACCCTCTAATCCTATAAGTGAAAGATTAAGGTTCTAACAAGTTAAAACTAATCAAGAAAATCAATTAATTTCTAAAGAAACAACATGGTATTCTAATTAAATTTTTCCAATGTTCCAAGATGTAATTGACTACCTAAATCTCAAGTATCTTCATCAACAATTTAAGTTAAAAAGCAATTAACAAGTGAAATTAAATTAAAAAAAAAACAAATGTAAAAAGGATGAATTAAAAAGATAAAAAGAAATGGCACAAGGGTGCGCTGCCTAGGTCAGGGGTGCAAAGAGTAAGCATGTTGGGCTTCACCCTTGTGTAAGGCCCAAATAGAACCAACATTGCAACAGGGGTGCACTAATAGAAGGGAGTGCAGATGGTTAATCTATGGGCCAGAAGTTGAAGGCCCAAATCAAGGGAGGTAGGCAGGCGCAAGGAAGAGAGAGGGAGTATCGTGGACCTTAAATAGTAATCAGGCTCGGAGTAATTCTGGTTTAGAGTGAGGCTTAGTGACAGCTAGGGGAGGTTTGGGAGTTTGTTAGATCAAACCAGTGAGTTAACTGAAAACTCACTAAGTCAAGGTTGTTAGGGTTAATTTAATTAGTTATGTTGGTTATTGGAATTGGAAAAATCTGTTATGAATGTCAGTGCAGTTAGTTTATAGTTTAAAATTCTGTTAGCTAATTGTGTTAGGAAATCGAATGTTAGTAACTATTATGTTTTGACGGCTAAATTGTCAGTGAAGTTCAGTCAATATTAGCTTTGAATTGTTACAATAACAAGTTGCAGCAGGTGGTAGTTATAATGGTTAATGTGGGATCTGTTAGTGAATCAAGATTAACAGTTAGTGAATAGTTTAATTGGATTGAAAAAAAAACATAATTGGGTTGGTCCTTACTTGAACTTGTTTGTTAAGCCCTAGTGTCTGCTAAGTGTCTGCTAGTGTATGATCATATGATCATATGCTAGAAGAGAAGGGTTAATGGATTAGAATAGAAAATAAAGAGTGATACATGCTGTTATGGGAAGAAGTACTTAGGTTCAATCATGTTGGGAAGTTGCTAGCCTCAGTTGGTGTCTTTGAAGTGTAAACAAGAGCGTTTGGAGTTTATGTGCATTGGTGATTGGGGATGGAAAGTTGTTGGCTCTGCAATATAGTGCCATGCTAGTTGACTGTTAGCTTAGGATGCATATACTAATATTTTTACCATGGTTTGTTGTTTATGAAAAACTAATTAGCTGTTGTCCTGAATTAGATTCAGTGTTGACTTGGATGAGCTTATGTCTAGCATGCGAACACAACTAGGTTAATGCTAGCTTGTGATTTATGGGTCAGTTGGTTATGGCTATTACTCTTGGATTTAAGTTATATGGAATTCATGTAGAAACTGCTATGAACTTGCTAAGTTGTATTGGAACTGAAATTGTCATGAGCTATGCAAGGAACTTTGTGAATGTAATGCAATTAAAGTGTGAATTTTGTTGGAATGTGGTCTTGTGCAGTTTGAAATTGAGAGTGTTAACATGCTATGCTGAAATTGGTTTGAGTGAAATGCAATTTGAATGCAACTATTTGAGTTTGTGCTATATTTGCTCATGGCATTCAATTTGAATTGGATTTACGTTTATGAGTTAAGTTAATGTTATGGTTAGTGCAATGGTAGCTAATGACTTGCAACACTCTGTTATGATCATGTATACTTAGGCCTTTATTTAAATGGATTCAAATGGTTAACTCCTATTCTAAATGTGTGTGTGTATGCAGGGCTGGCATGATATGAGCCCAAGCATGAACAAGGGAAGTGGTTATGACATAGGCTGCCAAGGCTCTTTTTTCTACTTTGATGTAATGCCATGTATTAGGATAGGATGCATAATGCTTGTAAGAAAGTTAAGACCTTCTTATGATTGTGATGAAACAATGCTCATGTAATGTCACAACAAATTATGATTTCCACTCAAATTTCACTAAGATCTAAATCAAACTTCTTTTTCCTTGTTATGTATTAGGGTCAAAATGTATGATTAAGACATGAGAACTTTGTATTCATTGTAATGAACATTTGTACATATCTAATCAAAGTTGATTTACCTTAAAGTGTATGTAATTCTCTAATAAACACAAGCAATGTAACTAGTTCTTATTGATCCACACATTTCCAAATGCACCTTAATCACCTAATGAAGCTAAAGACACACACAAGCGGCAAGTGTTTAGCAATATGACATGAATGGTTAATGGCAAGACAATAAACTAGACTTGAAACAAATAAAAATGGTATGTTGACTTTGGTCAACTGGTTAACAAAAAAGTCAACAGCTGACCAAACGTCAACTTAGGCAAAAATGCAATGAAGTGCACAATGCAATGCAAATGAACATGCTATTTAAGTGATACATACTAAAACTGTGGGAATATGAAAGAAACATGATCTAATGTGGGAATATGAAAGAAACATGACTAGATCTGTGGGAATATGAAAGAAACATGATCTAATGTGAGAATATGAAAGAAGCATGATTTAATTGAATGAATTGATGACCATGTATGTAGGGGGATGTAGTAGTAAGTCAAATAAAAAAAATTAAAAAGAATAGGGCAAATTTTGAGATATGACAACACTTAAAAATATATTATGCTTAAAATAATATAATTTTTTATTGTATTTATAATAAATATTATGAGTTTTTTATTTTATTTTTTATATAAAAAATATTAAAAAAACCCATTTAGGCCCGGGTAGTCAGAAACCAATACAAGACTGGACTCTGGTAGTAATTTTTGAGCCCATATTATAATAGGGTTGTTTTGCCCCAATCTTAAAAAGCCCAAGCCTCATCAGGCCCGAACGATTAGGGCCGCGTATCCCGTTTTGACAGGTCTAACACTTTACTTTCGTACAAGAGTTGTAATGCATGAACTGAGACAATAAAATAAATTTAGACAAAATACTTTCATAATCGACATGTGATAAATCTTACAAACGGTTATAAGATGATCCCCATAACCCATTGTCCCTAATGGATTACTCACTCATGGTGAAGGCAAGCACAATTAGTTTGATATTCACAGATGAATTCATAATAGGAAATTTAAATATATAAGTAATTGGATATGTAAACAAATGATAAAACCTAAATTGATAACTTCAATCCAAAATGCTCCAAAGGAGACTTGAGTACAAAGACAATGAAAAACACATAGAAACTTTGCAGAAATAAAAATTGGGATCCTAAACTAATAACCAACTATGCGTTTTATAGAAAAACCTAAATTTGGCTCAATATCTCTTATTCAATGCTCATTACATCAAAAATAAATCAAATCAATTCATGCCTAAAATCCAAAAACATGAGAATCGATCTAAATAAGGAAAGAAGTAAAATCTGCCTCGCCCTTCTGCTACGACCTGTAACAACTCCTACTGGTGGCCGTAGTAGGCATGTAGTCCATATACTAGAGGTTGCAAAAGTGGGAAACCTAGGCCCTTACTGCTACGGGTGGCTGTAGCAATCCCTTGGATTTTGCATGAGGAAAATCCGACTTTTGACTTTTTTTCATATTTCGCTCATTTTCGATCCCTTTTCATCTTGAATACTCATTAGGCCTAGTTACCTTGAATTTTTTGACTCAGCTATAAATGGGAATTAAAGATAATAAGTATGCCATGTGGAAAGTCGAAATTAAATGGAATCAAACAAAAATCAAGATTTGATTTAATGTCAAAAATTATACATGGTGGTGCTTGTCGAAGCAACTAGAGGTCAAAGAACGTTGTTAGAGTCTGGGAACTTGGTGAATTTTTTATGCTAGTCAGTTGTTGCCTGATTGAATACTATGCTATGTTGGATAAGGTAGGAGTTCATCATTAAAATGGAAACAATGTCGACTTGGATACCGCATGTGGAAAGTACTACAAAGTATACCGTCTCAACATTGTTGATCTTGGTGATTCCGACAATATTAAGTTAATTCCTGGTGACCAGTAAAAGTAGTTAAGATATTTGAATGGTCCTGAAAGAGCCGGAATTGATTTGAAATAGACTGTTACTCGAAGGCACGTGGAAACTAGTAGAAGGAAACGACTACATGGTATTGAAATGTGTCGTGATAGGGTTAGCCGACCATTTGCAGGTAGTTATTATAGATTTGTATATAAAGGAGCTTATGTTCATATTGTAAAGAGTTCTCAATTGTACTCATATTTCTATAAACTTAAAGTATATGCATATTTGAGAAACAAGTGAAAAAAATGTATGTATGTGTTCCACATTTATATATTTCAATCATTTTTACATTCATGCCTTTTTCGTGCATTCAGTTAGATTTTGATTTCGCATTACAATTCTTGTTATTTTACTTCGTTCTGCATTTCAATTTCAGTCACTTTCATTTCAAAAACCTTGTATTCAATTCTTGTTCAAAGTTGTATTGTTACTCTTCAAATATTATCCTTTGATTTCGATAGTAAAATGTTCTTTGAAGGTTTAATTACAAACAAATATGTTCTAGGATATTTTCGAGTTTAATCCCTAGCCAAAATGTCCTCTTGACATTTAATAGAAATGTGTAAGGCACGGTTGTGATTGCTACCTTCTTTGGGAAATTCCCTCACATCAAAGCTTAATGTGTTACAGGCGGTGATGTTAGCTATCACTCTATCAAATTGTTCAACGGTGATATCCTGTGTTACATGAGCTTGAGTAAGAATTTTCTACAAAGCACTGCGATGTGCAGGGGAGCACACAAAGAGAGACAATATTGAAATTTTTGATGGCGTATGATGCAATTGGACAACAACCTTGTAATCACTTTTCTTTATGATTTTGAGGAATTATTCATCTTCATTGAGAGAGACAGCTTCTTTGTCCTTATAGGGAACAACGGTAGTTTCTTTTGACATCTGAGGTACCACACAGATTGAAGGGTTATAAATTCGACTGATGCAGGTCATTCTGCTCGGCCCTGCTATAATTGTTACCTCATCATTAATAACCTTCATCCCTTTTTTGGATTCATAGTATTCTGATTACCACCTGCCACTTCATAATTCTAAGACACAACCTTTGTACTCTTGTAAGGAAAAGAAGTGGGTCTTTGCTCAACGCATGCTTTCAGAACATGGACAATCTTCTTACCTTGAACAAGAGTCACAACTGGATCTGGAAGATTAAAAGCTGGTCTAGGTAAATTGAAGACATGTTCAACCTCATTGTGAGTAGGCTCGACCAAATTGAACACATGAGTTGGTAAATTGAACACTGGCTCAATGGTAGCCACCACATTCTTCTTCAGACATTTACTAATCTGAAGTACACCTTGGTCAATTATAATTTGGACTCCCTCACACCCCTTTGGCTGAATGACACATTCAGAGCAATTCTTGTGACATACCTTGGCTAAACCAGCTTCAACTAATTTTGCATGAAATTCTGGCGAAGGAGTTTTGATGTCCTTAACATCACAGATCAAGACTTCATCTGCTTCTTCTTCTATATCATTGATAGATTCCCCATGGGCGGGCAAAGGATTACTCTTCACAATTGGACTTGTATCATTGAAAGACAAAATCTTCTTCTCAATCAATTCTCTGATAATATGTTTTAAGGCATAATAACCTTCAAGATCATGTTCGGGAACCCCCTCAAGGAAAGGAGAATGGGAGTTAGGATTGTAAAAGGGTGGAAGTGAATCTGGAGGAGGACCTAAAGGCCTTGGAGTTTCCAAGCCTTGCTCAATGAGGAACAAATACAATCAGGTGTAAGTCATAGGGATGAGGGCTATTGAAGGCCTCACTCCCTGACTTATACCTTGATTATTCTAGGGTTGAGTCGGATTCCTTTGAGGAGCGTCGGACACTTGTTGATATTGAGGAGCTGGTGAAGGTTGTTGAAACACATGCACTTGTTGATTGAAAGTAGGGGTAACAGCTGCCACATATGGTTGAGGGGCAAACTGATACGCTGGTTGTTGAATGAACTGTTGTTGTGGTTGGGCTATTGTTTTTGTTTCCAAGATGAACTTCTTCTACGGGAAGACATTACAACATTGGTTTCTCCTTCTTTCTTCCTATGAAAATTGCTAGAAGGCTTTTTGGCATGATTAGTTGTACCATTGGAGCTTCCAACTAAACTGATCATCTTTCCATTTTTTAGACCCAACTTGATTCCCACGACTACCAAATCAAAAAATTGGCAGTGACACTACCCACCATCCTCTCATAAACTCTGGTCACACAGTATCGACGAACCAGTCTGCTAACTCTTGTTCTAACAAAGGAGGCTCTACCTGAGAGACAGTCTCTATCCATCTTTGTGCGTATTCCTTGAAAGATTCAGAGCTTTTCTGCATAATCCTCAGCAGTTGTCTTCGAAAATTCATATCTCTTGATCCGTAAGTCGGATTTGACCCCCGTTCGAAGCGTTGGAAAGCTAAAAAGATGTTCTATCTGGAAAAAAATGAAATTTTGCTGCTATGACGATCGTCACAGGAGTGTGACGACCGTCACACGAGCAAAAACTGCAGTTATGCAGAATTTGAACGTGTTCTGGTGGAATGAGATTTTGTAGCAAAAATATATTCCTGTAGACTCTTTTACCCTCAATTACATCATTTTTGGGAAAGGAAAGACGGAAAAGAGAAGTTACGCATTGAGAGAAGTGGAGAGCGAAGAATCATCCATCGGCGAATTCGGAAGATTTATGCAGAAAAATCACCGTAGAGCAGAAGCGGAATCGGAAAGCGTGGAATTGGCCTCAATTCTAAGGTAAGGGTGGGGTTCAATTATATAACTGGGAGTATGATTGAATTCATGTAGGGAATCGAGTCATAGGTATAGCTTTCGTTAATCGATAAATATTAAGGAAAAGGTTTCCCTAATGGGACAAGATTTCTATGTAGGAATGAATGTGTTATGTAGTTATTAGTGCGATGCTCTAAGGATTTCCTTATGGGCAAATACGTAGAACGAATATGCTATACGGTTATTCGTACAACGCTCTAATGGTTTTCCCTAATGGGCCATAAAGGGCAGTTACCTGGTTGTGATTGATTTGTAATTAATTGTGTGAGAAAACGCCGTAATATTGTCATTACGATAATATGCTGAATTCCTAATTGTTGATACGATGTCGTAATGTTCCTTTACATGAATAGTTGGGATGATGAACATATGATGCATATAAAATAACAATGTTCTGTTATGGACGTTTTGTTGTAGGCTTGATGCCTTGTTGCATAGTCGGTGATGTTGTGGTCCATAATAGAGGTATTTCATGGCATAGCATATTAGCGATGGCCTGTATTGGCGGCCCTTGTGGCAAATTCTGCGATGGCCTGTATTGGCGGCCCTTAGTGGCAAATTCTGCGATGGCCTGTATTGGTAGCCCTTAGTGGAAAATTCTGCGATGGCCTGTATTGGCGGCCTTGATGGCAAATTGGTACCACATGCATATGCACATTGAGTCGCATTGTTGAATCACATGAAGTTGTATAATTATGTTAGTTGTATATTAATGTTGTTTTACGTGAGGTATGGATTGTTGCAGTTGTTGTCGATGATGTTTATGATTTCGAAACTTATAATGCTGTGATGAGTTTCTGGCATGTTTTCTATCATGCTCTATGTTATATTAATGATATCTCACCCTTTTCCATTGTATGTTACCTCCTCTGGTGGTAATTTGCAGGTAGTCAGGAATAGAGCGTAGTTCCCATTAAGGTGTCGTTGGTCGCTCTGATACGTAGCACTCTTGGGGGGATGGACGATTGTTGTTATTATTTTAGTCGATGTTATTGTTGATTGAACTTGTTACGATGTTTTTATTAAATTGTTTTAAGAGAACATGTTGTATACTTTATCGAACTTACACCGGAAGTAATGACGAGTTGTTTTATGATTAAATGGTTAAGTAATACATTGGTGATTGTTCATCTAATTTCGTGCTACGTATGATAATTGCAAGTTGTTGCATAATGATTGTTGTCTGTCAGGTTGAAGTGTAACATCTATGATGTGAGGAATTTTGCCCGTGTGACGACCGTCACAGGCTCATGACGACCGTCATGCAGTCAATGTTTGCGCTGCTGCGCTTTGTTTGCTATATGAATTGTTGTTTTTCCTATTATCCGCAAGTTTAGATTTGGGGTGTTACATTAGTGGTATCAGAGCAGGTCGGTCCGTCCGGCCAAGTTGTCTAGTGTCGTCGTGTCAGTCGTCGTGCCTAGCACTAGAGTCTCATTAATTGTGAAATCTGACTGTTGGTCGTTGCAGCTTAAGTGAAATGGCTGGTAGGAATGATGCTGCGATCGCTGCTGCTCTGCAAGCTTTAGCTAATGCTACGGAACATCAGCCGAATCCTGCTGGAGATGCTGGGTCTCGCAGTTTGGCAACGTTTCAACGGGAGAATCCGCCTACCTTCAAGGGTAAGCATGATCCTGATGGTGCATTGGAGTGGTTAAAGGAAATGGAGCAAATCTTTCGTGTGATGGATTGTACTCCAGCACAGAAGGTCCGTTATGGGACTCATATGCTAGCAGTAGAAGCTGATGACTGGTGGCTAGAGACCCGTCCAGTGTTGGAAGCTGCAGGTGAAGAAGTTACTTGGACTGTATTCCGTAGGGAATTTCTGAAGAAGTATTACCCGGAAGATGTCTGTGGTAAGAAAGAGATTGAATTTCTTGAACTGAAGCAAGGAGACAAATCTGTTATTGAGTATGCGGCGAAGTTTAAGGAGTTGGCTAAGTTTTATCCGCACTACAGCACAGAGACTGCTGAATTCTCTAAATGTATCAAGTTTGAGAACAAATTGAAGTCTGAAATCAAGAAAGCAATCGGGTATCAGAAGATCCGTGTCTTTGATTTATTGGTCGAAAGCTGTAGGATTTATGAAGAAGATAGCAATGCTCATTACAAGTTGATGAGTGAGAGGAGAGGCAAATCATAGCAGAGTCGTGGTAAACCTTATGACCCTCCAGCTGGAAAAGGGAAACAGAAAGTAACTGACGACAAGAAAACTAGTAGGGGAGATGCTCCTGCTGGTATTGTTTGCTATAAGTGTGGAAAGCCAGGTCACAAGAGTAATGTGTGTGCTGCTAGATCATTGAGATGTCACCGTTACGGAGAGTTGGGACACGCTATTGCTGAGTGCAAACGCAAGGGAATAGTTTGTTTCAACTGTGGTGAGGAGGGGCACATCAGTGGCAAGTGTCAGAAGCCTAAGAAGGAACAGACTGGCGGAAGAGTGTTCGCGCTATCTGGGACTCAGACATCCAGTGATGACAAATTGATTGAAGGTACTTATTTCATTAATAGTATTCCTTTACGTGCTATTATTGACACTGGTGCATCTCATTGCTTTATTGCTGCGGATTGTGTCGAACGTTTGGGTCTTATGCTGTCACACATGAGTGGAGAGATGGTAGTTGAGACTCCAGCTAAGGGATCGGTAACTACATCTCTTGTGTGTTTGAAATGTCCTCTGTCGATGTTTGATAGAGATTTCCTGGTTGACTTAGTCTGTTTGCCACTAAGTGGGATAAACATAATTTTGGGCATGAACTGCTAAGAGTATAACTGTGTTCACATTAATTGCTTTAATAAGTCGGTTAGATTCTCTACTCCTGAGGAGGAAGGAGCGTGTTTGGTAACTACCAAACAGATGAAGCAGAAGTTGCTAGAAGATGCTCAGGTGTTTGCGTTGGTGGCATCATTATCCATTGAGAATCAAGCGATAATCGATGAATTGGAAGTTGTTTGTGATTTCCCTGAGGTATTTCCAGATGAAATTCCTGAAGTCCCTCCGGAACGGGAAATTGAATTTTCTATTGATCTTGTACCCGGTACCAGACCTGTGTCTATGGCACCGTACAGGATGTCTGCATCTGAATTGGAAGAGTTAAAGAAACAGTTGAAAGACTTACTTGAGAAGAAGTTCGTTAGACCAAGTGTATCACCGTGGGGAGCTCCGGTATTGTTAGTGAAGAAGAAGGATGGCAGTATGAGGTTGTGTATTGACTACCGACAACTGAACAAAGTTACGATTAAGAACAAATACTCGCTTCCGAGAATTGATGACTTGATGGATCAATTGGTTGGAGCGCGAGTGTTTAGTAAAATTGATTTGAGGTCGGGGTATCACCAGATTAAGGTAAAAGATGACGATGTTCAGAAAACTGCATTCAGAACCAGGTATGGACACTATGAGTTTACGGTAATGCCTTTTGGTGTTACTAATGCGCCGGGAGTTTTCATGGAATATATGAACCGTATCTTCCATGAGTATTTGGATCGGTTCGTGGTAGTATTCATTGATGATATCCTAATTTATTCAAAGTCGAAGGAGGAGCATGTTGAGCACTTGAGATTAGTGCTGCAAGTGTTGAAAGAAAGGAAGTTGTTTGCGAAACTGTCGAAATGTGACTTTTGGTTGGAGGAAGTTAGCTTTTTGGGTCATGTTATATCAGGTGATGGAATTTCCGTAGATCCATCTAAGGTTGATGCCGTGTTGAAATGGGAAACTCCGAAGTCGGCAACGGAGATTAGAAGCTTTTTGGGACTTGCTGGTTATTATAGAAGGTTTATTGAAGGTTTTTCTAAGTTGTCCCTTCCGTTAACTAAGTTGACTTGTAAAGGGAAGACTTTTGTATGGGATGCTCAATGCGAAGCAGGTTTTACAGAGTTAAAGAAGAGGTTGACGTCTGGGGTGTTGGTCTTGCCTAACGCAAAAGAACCGTTTGTTGTATACTGTGATGCTTCTAAGTTTGGTTTAGGAGGAGTACTCATGCAGAATAATAAAGTAGTTGCTTATGCCTCAAGACAGCTGAGAATCCATGAGAAGAATTATCCTACGCACGATTTAGAACTTGCTGCCGTTGTTTTCATGCTGAAGATTTGGAGACATTATCTGTATGGCTCAAGATTCGAAGTGTTCAGTGACCATAAGAGTTTGAAGTACTTATTTGACCAAAAAGAACTGAACATGAGGCAACGAAGGTGGCTAGAGTTGTTAAAAGATTATGATTTTGGATTACATTACCATCCGGGGAAAGCTAATGTTGTAGCTGATGCCTTGAGCCGCAAGACTTTGCATATGTCAGCAATGATGGCTAAAGAATTAGAGTTGATTGAGCAATTCCGAGATCTGAGTTTAGTTTGTGAAGTAACACTGAAGAGTGTAAAGTTGGGCATGTTAAAGATTAATAATGATTTTCTGGGCAGCATTAGAGAAGCTCAGAAATTAGATGTGAAGTTGGTGGATTTAATGCCTGGAGTAGATCATACGGAAGATAATGATTATCAGCTGGATGCACAAGGAGTGTTGAGATTTCGTGGTCGTATTTGCATTCCTAATAATGCAGATATGAAGAAAGCAATTCTAGAAGAGAGTCACAGAAGTAAGTTGAGTATTCATCCAGGAGCGACGAAAATGTATAATGATTTGAAGAATCTGTTTTGGTGGCCTGGTATGAAGCGTGATGTAGCATGTTTTGTGTATGCATGTTTGACTTGTCAGAAGTCGAAAGTTGAGCATTAGAAACCTGATGGGTTGATGCAACCGTTAGAAATTCCAGAATGGAAATGGGACAACATTTCGATGGACTTTGTAATGGGTTTGCCGAACACTTTGAGAGGATGTGATTCTATTTGGGTGATTGTTGATAGGCTTACAAAGTCAGCTCACTTTATTCCTATTAACATCAATTTTCCAGTATCGAAGTTGGCAGAGATTTATGTTAGAGTGGTTGTTAAGTTGCATGGTGTTCCGTTGTGTATTGTGTCGGATAGAGATCCGCGGTTTACTTCTGAGTTTTGGAAGAGTCTACAAGAGGCTTTGGGTTCTAAGTTGAGGTTGAGTTCGGCATACCATCCTCAGACAGATGGTCAGACTGAACGGACCATTCAGTTTTTAGAAGATTTGCTGAGAGCGTGTGTCCTTGAGGAAGGTGGTTCGTGGGATACATACCTTCCGTTGATAGAGTTTACTTGTAATAACAGTTATCACTCTAGTATCGGAATGACACCGTTCGAAGCTTTGTATGGTCGGCGGTGTAGGACTTCGTTGTGTTGGTATGAATCGGGAGAGAGTGTGGTACTCGGACCTGAGATTGTTCGAGAGACTACCGAGAAGGTGAAGTTAATTCGAGAAAAGATGAAAGCTTCACAGAGTAGGCAGAAAAGTTATCATGATAAGCGCAGGAAGGATTTAGAATTCGAAGCAGGAGATCATGTATTTTTGAGAGTCACACCTGTGACCGGTGTTGGTAGAGCTTTGAAATCTAAGAAGCTTACTCCTCGTTTCATTGGTCCGTACCAGATATCGGACAGGGTTGGGAAGGTGGCATATCGAGTGGCGTTACCGCCAAATTTGTCGAATTTACATGATATATTTCATGTGTCACAACTCCGCAAGTATATTTCAGACCGTCGCATATCATCTCCATGGACGATGTGCAAGTACGCGAGAATCTTACTGTGGAGACGAAGCCTGTGAGAATTGATGATCGGGAAGTGAAGACGTTACGAGGTAAAGAGATTGCTTTGGTGAAAGTAGTCTGGTTGGGAGCTGCTGGCGAAAGCTTGACGTGGGAACTAGAGAGCAAGATGCGGGAGTCTTATCCCGAGCTGTTTGATTAAGGTAATTTCGAGGACGAAATTCTTGTAAGTAGGAGAGAGTTGTAACGCCCGTTTTACTTCGATTAAATTCAATTATGACTTTGCTATGTCTCGTTGCATCGTAGTCGTAGTTGAGTATGTGTTTGGATCGAAGGAAGGAATTGAATCGGTCGAATTGTCGGAAAAATTCTGGGTTTGTCAGAAAACTTTGAAAATTCATATCTCTTGATCCGTAAGTCGGATTTGACCCCTGTTCAAAGCGTTGGAAAGCTAAAAAGATGTTCTATCTAGAAAAAAATGAAATTTTTCTGCTATGACGACCGTCACAGGAGTGTGACGACCGTCACACGAGCAAAAACTGCAGTTATGCAGAATTTGAATGTGTTCTGGTGGAATGAGATTTTGTAGCAAAAATATATTCCCGTAGACTCTTTTACCCTTAATTACATCATTTTTGGGAAAGGAAAGACAGAAACGAGAAGTTACGCATTGAGAGAAGTGGAGAGCGAAGAATCATCCATCGGCGAATTCGGAAGATTTCTGCAGAAAAATCACCGTAGAGCAGAAGCGGAATCGGAAAGCGTGGAATTGGCCTCAATTCTAAGGTAAGGGTGGGGTTCAATTATATAACCGGGAGTATGATCGAATTCATGTAGGGAATTGATTCATAGGTATAGCTTTCGTTAATCGATAAATATTAAGGAAAAGGTTTCCCTAATGGGACAAGATTTCTATGTAGGAATGAATGTGTTATGTAGTTATTAGTGCGATGCTCTAAGGCTTTCCTTATGGGCAAATACGTAGAACGAATATGCTATACGGTTATTCGTACAACGCTCTAATGGTTTTCCCTAATGGGCCAAAAAGGGCAGTTACCTGGTTGTGATTGATTTGTAATTAATTGTGTGAGAAAACGCCGTAATGTTGTCATTACGATAATATGCTGAATTCCTAATTGTTGATACGATGTCGTAATGTTCCTTTACATGAATAGTTGGGATGATGAACATATGATGCATATGAAATAGCAATGTTCTGTTATGGACGTTTTGTTGTAGGCTTGATGCCTTGTTGCATAGTCGGTGATGTTGTGGTCTATAATAGAGGTATTTCATGGCATAACATATTAGCGATGACCTGTATTGGCGGCCCTTGTGGCAAATTCTGCGATGGCCTGTATTGGCGGCCCTTAGTGGCAAATTCTGCGATGACCTGTATTGGCGGCCCTTAGTGGCAAATTCTGCGATGGCCTGTATTGGCGACCTTGATGGCAAATTGGTACCACATGCATATGCACATTGAGTCGCATTGTTGAGTCACATGAAGTTGCATAATTATGTTAGTTGTATATTAATGTTGTTTTACGTGAGGTATGGATTGTTGCAGTTGTTGTCGATGATGTTTATGATTTCGAAACTTATAATGCTGTGATGAGTTTCTGGCATGTTTTCTATCATGCTCTATGTTATATTAATGATATCTCACCCTTTTCCGTTGTATGTTACCTCCTCTGGTGGTAATTTGCAGGTAGTCAGGAATAGAGCGTAGTTCCCATTAAGGTGTCGTTGGTCGCTCTGATACGTAGCACTCTTAGGGGGATGGACGATTGCTGTTATTATTTTAGTCGATGTTATTGTTGATTGAAGATTAAATTGTTTTAAGAGAGCATGTTGTATACTTTATCGAACTTACACCGGAAGTAATGACGAGTTGTTTTATGATTAAATGGTTAAGTAATACATTGGTGATTGTTCATCTAATTTCGTGCTACGTATGATAATTGCAAGTTGTTGCATAATGATTGTTGTCTGTCAGGTTAAAGTGTAACATCTCTGATGTGAGGAATTTTGCCCGTGTGACGACCGTCACAGGCTCATGACGACCGTTATGCAGTCAATGTTTGCGCTGCTGCGCTTTGTTTGCTATATGAATTGTTGTTTTTCCTGTTATCCGCAAGTTTAGATTTGGGGTGTTACATAAAATATATGTCGGAGCCTCTGATACTCGTTGTTTGAACTCTTGCAACAAAAGGGAACCCTGAGCCACATAAACGCATTGATCCCATGTCTCGAGAACCAATGCTATGATATACGAAAATGCAAAGAAACATGAGCCAGCAAACCAAGAAACGATGAGGAAAATTTTAGGGTGCTACACACTTCATCAGGCAACTACCCACTTCCAAAAGACTTGGTAAGCCCACCTTCCGAAGATCACGGGGCAGTTGATCCAGGGCATATACCACATGCTAGTCTTCCCTATGCCACGTAAGCCCTGACAGTTACTTGTGTTGGGCTTGGCAATCCGGCGTAATGCAATGTAACCATTGACCCTACGCTGAGGGCACATTATAAATATCCTCTTTCACTAGAGGGTCAAATATTCTATTCTCTACACCTATTCTCTCTATACCCAGTGGCGTCGTATGTGGGAATTTTTGCTTCCCCGTTCTTTCTCCTGTCCAAGCATAGAAGCTCAAGAGGCAAAGCAACCTTCAACTTCCATTCTAATAATGGCCAGCCCACGCGATGACAATGCTCCTGAAAGCGCCTTCATCCCCTTCACCAACGGAGAAGGCCACGACCCCAACGCGGCCACTTACAATGAAGAAGGCGACTACAGGGACGGGCGCACTGCCTTTCCCTCCTCTAAAGATGCGGCCTTCAACGCTATTCAGCACTTCGACATCCCCGCTGTCTACCAGTCCATCCCGGTGCCAGCAGGCGTCGACCCTAATGATCTTTGGGCAGAACGAGCGAATAAGGATGCTTAAGAGGGAACGACCATCATGCTCTCCCCCATGGAGACATCGTCGCCCAGTTTCCAATAACCCCTCTCCTCCCCCACGGGGGACACAACCAGTTGACGACTCTCAGAGCTCCTCTCCTCAACCGACTAGACGCCACCCTCGTTTAGAGCGACCATAACCATTGGCTTCCCAGAAGAGGGGCATGTCGCCTCCCCGAAAGGAACTTCGCTCCCCAGTTCTGAAGAAGAACAAAGCCTAAGTGGGTGCCTTCAAACCAAGAGCCCGACCGAAGAGTCCTCCCTGACGGAACAGAAACAACCAGGGATTAGTCTCCCCCTCATTGTCGCCCGTCAAGAGGGACGAAGACGTCCAATGCTTGCCACTATTTAGGGCCATCAGGGAGGCCCCACTACCCGTCAGGAAGGAGAAAACCCCGTCCTTGGCAACATACGATGGCACGACCGAACCGAACGACCACATCGAAAGCATCGACGTGATGCTCGATTATCAAAATATTTGAAGAGCCATCAAGTGCAGGATGTTCCCCACTACTCCGAGGAAAGGCACCATGGCATGGTACAAACTCCTTGCGTCCGAATCCATCACCTCCTGGGGCGAACTGAATAGGCAGTTCTCCAGGCACTTCACGACTTCCCAGTGCCATCCGAAGACAGAGACATCCCCAGAAGCCATTATCCAGGGGAAGAACAAACCTCTCCGAGACTACATAGAAAGGTTCAACCGAGAGGCCGTCCAGGTGTCCACCATAGACGACATGAAGAAATTCCTGATCTAGAGAGGCATAAGACCTCACGCCGACTTTGCCAAGGCCGTTGGGGTTGAACGTCCATGCACCTTGCATGCCCTTCTCCATAGAGCCTAATCATACATCAAATATGAGGAGATAAAAGCCGCGAACACCGCTAGGGACACACGAAACTAGGAGGGCTTTAGGGGCGCCAGGCATGAGGAGGCCACTCCTCCGTGACGAAGCGGGGAAATAAGATGCGAAGACCGACCCCACGAGTAGAGGGGACCCGTGGGCCGGTTCACTGAGTACACACTGCTGACAGCTCCTCGCAAGCTCATCCTTTCTGAATGCATCAATTTGAAATTTTAGAGGGGCGGTGTCCGTTTCCCGAAACCGACGGCCCTGAAGTCCAACATGGACAAATCCAAATATTGTCGGTTCCACCGATGTAATAGACACGTCACGGAGGACTGTATCCACCTCAAGGATGCAATCAAGATCTTAATCAAGAAAGGGCACCTGAAATAGTAAATCCGGAGAGGTGAAGCTCCTTGACCTGAGGCCTACGAAGCCAAGAGGGTCAAGGAAGTGTCTCTTCCCTTTGATGAAGCGGGACTACAAGCCGCCCTCTGTATCTTCTGAACATCGGATTTCCTCCTTTTTAGCGAGCCCTCCAGACCCTTGTCCGCCCACAGTTCGTGGGAGGATTTCCCAGCCACCCAGGTCATATTCGACGGAGGGCCCAACAAGCTATCGGTAGGGTCGGTCAAGAGGAAATTCGAGGAACTCATCGATAAGATCTTGAAGACGAAGGCTACCCTCGACAAGTTCAAAGGTCAATCGAACCCGATCACCTTTTACCTCGAGGAACATCTTAGGGGTGCACCTAATTCCAACATTCCCCTCCTGATCAGGGCTCAGAAGGAGAACTTCGACGTGGGCTGAATCCTAGTCGACCAAGGGAGTTTGGTGGACATAATGTAGACCCACCTGTTCACGACCCTCCAGCTCGACGTAAGCCACCTGACCCCGTATGTCGGCTCTGATCTCCAGAACTTCAACGGTACCACCACCAAGCCTTGGGGATACGTGGAACTACTCATCACATTCAGAGCTGAGGAGACGTCCAAACAGGTAAAGGTCCACTTCCTGGTAATTGAATGCCCATCCTTGTACCAGTGCATCCTGGGAAGGCCGACCTTAGCTGAGCTGATCGCAGTACTGTCTACAGTCCACCTGAAGATGAAGTACTACACGACCAGAGCTCGGGTGGTCACCCTCCACGGGGACATTAAGGTGGCCAGAAGATGCTTCGAGGCGGCGCTCAAAGGGCTCAACTCGATCAACAGTCCCACCAAGTCGAGCGACAGGCCAACCCGGACTGAGGAGCAGAAGCCACTCCCTCACGTCAACACCGTCGAGCTCGACAGCCGTTTCCCCAACAAGCAGGAACAGAACACGGGATCTGAAGACGGGCCCCCAACGGACAACGAGCAGTTGTCCCACCCAACTCGCCCCATTCCAGACGGAGACTTCGAGCTCATCACTCTCGGAGACGACCCAGGAAGAAGCATGAAGATTGGCACGAGACTCCCCAACTTAGCGAGGAAGCAGCTTAAAGTCTGCTTCTAGAAGAACGCTAACCTGTTTGCTTGGAGCACTACGGAGATGCTCGGCCTTGACCCCCTGTCCACCTTATAACCTTCTGATTAGACTTTGTAAAAGCCTTCCTTAAATTGACTTGCCTTAACGTGCAAATTCTAAAATTTGAAAATTCATTTGCGAGGTGAATAACACCTCACAAACATTATTTAAAAAAATTTCATTTACCTCTAGATGACTTGCAAGGTGATATATTTAAAAAATTATTTTTTACTTTTTTTTTGTTTGGATAAATGAATTGCAAGGTGATTATCATGCAACAACCATCATTTTTTTGGTTAGTCAAATTCACCCTGCAAAATTATGAAGCTAATATTAGTATTTCTTGTAGTGTAAGCTGGATCGATTGAAAATATACATGATTCATATATCATATTATATGAAATTTTTATGACACTTATTCATATTGATCTATGTCATCAAGTACATTGATGTGGTGGTGGTCGTAGTTCCGTCGTGTTATATATCAATGAGGATATTCACAGTGATTCCATTATTGATGTATGAGTCAGAATAAATTATAAAGTTGAAATTTAAATATAAATATCATTTGGATGCACACCTAAAGAAATGTGATATAATTGTTAAGATATTTTGTCAAAGTAAAAGATTCTTGGAACATTTTATATTTAATTATTACACTTCAATAATTATTATGTGAACATATATATATATATATATATATATATATATATATATATATATATATATATATATATATATATATATATATATATATATATATATATATATATATATATATATATATATATATATATATATATATATATATATATATATATATATATATATATATATATATATATATATATATATATATATATATATATATATATATATATATATATATATATATATATATATCAATATTAACTATATTAGTTATTTATAAAATTAAGAGCATTAATCAATTAAATGTTTAAATAAAATCAAAATTTTATTAGATTTTTATTTATTAATTAATCAATTAATTAATTAATTAATTAATTGAATATATCCTTAAATATGAGTGGATGTTTGGATGATCTATTTTAAAATAATGAGAATTATAATTGGTCATCACCTTATATATAAACTATTATACCGTACTAAAAAATTGATTATTGATTCTCTCTATCTCTTAAAAGTATTTAAGACATTAAAAATACTACTGAAGGAAGATCCATAAGTCAAAAAGTGTCCATCACTTATCTCTATACTTTTGTGATTTAAGATGTTTGTTGTCATTGCCTAAAGATTGTTTTGTTTCGGCTTAAGTAATAATTCTAGTTTTAATCTTCCTATTTGAGTATGATTTATATAAATTATTTCCAACATAAAACTTAAATATAATTTTAAATTAAAACTTAAAAGTTAGTATATTTAAAAAAATCTAAAAATACTAATTATATAACTATTTTTCATCTCTTGAATCATATTTCTAGATCCAACACCACAACTCCTCGGCCACAAATGTGAAAATGAAAACTTATATCAAACAAAAAAATATGTTAACAGTGCAAATCCAACAAGTATTTTCCACATGATCTTCAATATTTTGCTATAGCATTATATTAACATCAAATCAAAGCCATATTACAGTGCATTATTATGATGTTCAATTAGTAATAGGTGTGGTGATATTATTATGATGTTCAAGTATTGTAATAATAAATTTCATATGACTAATATGAATTATTTGTCATGAGTTATAACAATGTATTTAAGAATGTTATGCAAATAAAAGCAAAAGGAATGTGAAGTTTATGAATGGTTGTTGTTGTTGGTTATGTATTTGTGCCCAACGCCACCAGAACCTGGACCTGAATCCTTCATCCCTCCAATAATCCTGTGGCCAACACCGCCGGAACTTGGACCAGAATCCTTCATCCCTCCGATAAGCCTGTGTCCAACTCCAGGCGATGGACCATCTCCCTTCAATGTCCTAAAGACTCCAATTAGACCTTCCTGGCCTTGTAATGGACTTAGCAATGGCCTAGCTTCGGACACTTTAGGAAGCAAAGAGATAAAGAAGGAAACAAGAAGAAAAACAGTGAAGAATGTGACAGAGGATTTGAGTGTTGTATCCATTTGTTGAATAAAGAGCAAGGCTTATTTAGTTATCACTTATCACAGTCAAAGGGAAATATCTTAGTTTTGAATTATATTTGTATTGATGAAGTGGCATCCTAGATGTCCTATTTATAGGTAAACTATAAGAGCATGTGACACTAAAAAGAACACTAAGTGGCATTATAGATGTTACTTTGCTAAGGAAACACAAAAGGTAGGTTCTTTTGATTTGAAAAATGATATTCCTTTTGAAAGTGATGTTACTAAAAAGTATGACTTAAAATGACATATTTGAGCAGAATTCAGATTAACTTGTAACATCTCACGCAGCCTGAAGTTGAAATTGAAAACAAGAAAATTCTAGTATAAATAACTCAATTACTTTTTTAATGATATACTAATTTATGAACTCTATGAACCCTCAATGTAATTAAATATATAAATATAATTTAATTTACCTTTTCTCTACTTTTTTTTATTAATCAATGGTTTCTATTAAGAGCATAGCAATACTATTTACATGCATCATATACGTTGGTAGGAAAGATTTTTCAAAATGAGTAATAGTTGTGAGATGGCTTTGAACCTAACAATTCAAATGATGTCAAGTTCATTCACTGAATTGTTTTGATGTGCGGTTCGTGGACTCCTTAAAGAAGTTAAATTCTTCAACAATATACACACACACACACGTGTGGGTATATATATATATATATATATATATATATATATATATATATATATATATATATATATATATATATATATATATATATATATATATATATATATATATATATATATATATATATATATATATATATATATATATATATATATATATATATATATATATATGACCCACTAAAACTAAGCTCAATTATAAGGACCCAACCCAAAATATCAACATAGAAAGAATGATCTAAACTACAAATTCACTTTCTACCATCAAATTTAATCAAACACCTTTCCACGATGCACGCCAAATCAAGCGCAAATGGTTTTAACCGTCAACCATATATGAGCCCTGCCATGTAGCATAACACATAAGTCACTCTTGCAAGTTACAACTCTCCGACCTCACTAAATTATGTGTTGGAAAGCTAACCTCAATTCCACTCCACTTCATTGCACCATTAATTTATACTGTTATATTGGCAGGACTCACTCCCTCCACATCAACCGACCTCTCGCTCCATGATATGAACACTGACACCATATGTGGGAATAAATTTATGATTCTCATGAAATTCTTAACTGAATTCATCAAAATCTAAAGTTATGTCTCTCTAGAGACAAACTTGCTCGTTAGCAATGGCAACCCCTGATTCTACCACTAGATTCACCCCAACCTTGAACTTAAAACCATTGACAAACATTATTGTTTATTTAATCATTAGAGGATTATCTTCCTCAAAAGATCCAGGCAAGGAATCTACAAGAAGGAAATCCTTAGGATATATGATGATGAAGGGTGAAACGAATAGCAAAACTTCGATCCTAAGTTTCTAAGAGAATGAAAAACTGAACAAAATCCTTAACGAAATACTTTTGTTGGTGGTGACTCCCACTGTGGTAAATCACATAGTGCCGATGATCCTTATTGAAATCGGGAGTTTGTGCAATGTTATATATGCCAATCTTTTCTTGGAGCTTGTATTGTTCAAAGATAACTTGTAAACAGTAAAAGACATGGACTTCCAAGATTTCAACGAGTCCATGAATCACTCAAGAGGCACTATAGAACTACTAGTTTCCTTAGAAGAAGTAAGAGACACAAATACATTAAACATGTGCTTGCTAGTGATCCCTTGTGAAAGAAGTTACAGTTGCATCCTAGGGAGACTTTTCTTTGCGGTGTTGGACATAATAACTATCTTCACGATTCAATCATCATTTCGAGCGATCTACTTGGAGCCTACTTAATACATGAGATGATGCTAAAAGACCCTATGATGACCACTTCCATCCTAGAGAGGAAAAGGAATTGGCCTCCACATCCAGTGTTAACACACCCAATCTTGATGCATATATGAATAAAGCCACATCAAACGATAAACTCGATTTCCTAGTTTGAACCAAAATGAAGACCTTGAGACCATTTCTATATGAAGAATTTAAAACACTGAAACTTGACAAAAACTCAACTAAATCGTTCCATACAAGATTCGGCCTACTGGATCCAATAAAGAGAAATCTCATTAGATGTATCTTATGGTGGAGCATTTTTTATCTAAATCCTATGAAGGTTACAAATAGATTAAGAGCATTACTGCCAACACTTATCAATGGCTAGTTACAAGAGCAACCGCTACAGATATTCCAAAGAAGCCAACTAGAGTTCATAAAGTTACTAAAACCACAACTTAGCTAGCTTCTTTGGAACAAATATAGTGACTCAAATGCACCAAATGATGACGAACATGATGATGACTTATGACACGCCAGTTGCTGAGCCAATTAAAGTTGTAATTGACGCCAAATTTTTTGCATGTGTCTATTGTGGGGAAGCTCACCTGTTTTAAGAATGCTCAACTAATCCTTTTTCTATGGATTATGTGAGTAACAAAAAATACAGCAACTCGTACAACAACATATACAACCTAAGATGGCGTAATCATCCCAAATTTTAATGGAGTAACACTCAAAATGAACTAAAGCCTAAAGCACCATATATTCCCCTTGATTTTTCTACAACAAATCATGTTGGGCTACACGAGGAAACAACTAGTTGTAGAATAGTCTAAAGTCCTTTATGCAAGAAACAAAGAATCAATTTCAAGATCAAGGGGTAAGCATTAAAAACTTGGAAACAAAAACATCTACCTCTAGTACCAAGGGCACTCTCTAGTTCTACTGAAACAAAAACATCTACCTCTGGTAACAAGAGCATTGAGACATGCAAAGTCATATCATTGATAAGTGGCAAGGAGTGTGAAGGACCAAGCCAACAAAACAATGACTAACCAAGGAAGAATATGAAGTCTTCTCATACATCAGGAGAAAAATAACCTACATCTATAAGCTGAATAACCTAATATGTTGACTTATGGCACAACAACTGCAATATAAGAACTCGTAATTGATATGCCAAAAGTCAACATAACACCCCGATTTGTGAAAGAGAGAAAACCACTATCTTTTACCCAAATGATTAGGAAGGCTAAAGAATAGTGACAATTTGGAAAATTCATGGAGATCCTAAAGCAACTTCACATCAACATACCCTTGATTAAAGATATTCACCAAATGCTAAATCATTCTAAGTTTATGAAGGATGTGTTATCAAAGAGGAAGAGAGTGGGAGAGTTTGACACTCTAGCACTAACTCAAAAATGTAGTCAATTTGTTCAAGAAAAGTTACCACCCAAGTTTAAAGATCCTAAAAGTTTCACCATACCATGCACCGTAGGATATTCTTTCTGTTGAAGAGCATTGTGTGATATTGGAGAAAGTATCAACCTCATGCCCTTATCTATCTTCAAGAAGCTAGGAATTGGATTTGCAAGGCCAACAACCATCACACATCAATTGGTTGATATAAGCCTTTTCTACCCTAAAGTAAAGATTGAATATGTGCTAGTAAGGGCTAACAAGACTGTATTTCCAATTGACTTTACAATCGTGGATTTTATTGCTGATGAAGACACACATACTCTTTTGGAAGACAATGTCTTGTAATAGGATGAACTCTAATATATGCTGAGAAGGTAGAAATCACTATGAGGGTGAATGGGAAGAAAATGGTACTTAATGTCCTTAATGCTTTGAATTACCATGAGGAAGATGTAACAGATTGCTCATTAATATCTAGCTGGGATTCCCTAAATCACAAGAAGATCATAAAAAATAAGGATGAGTTGGAACGAAAGTTGGGTGAATAAGAAAAGAATGCATTGGTAAGAGAAGGTATCATAAGTGGACAATTTCTCCCAAATAAGGGCAGGATGGAACACTTTGAAATCTTGGAAATTTCAACTGAGTTGGTGGAACACAATGTCTATGCATAGAAAAACCCCTTGAACTAGAATTGAAGAAACTCCCTTCCCACTTGCAATTTTCCTACCTAGAGACAGGACAAAAGTTTCTAGTGATCATTGTTACTGATCTGTCTGACGAGCAAAAATGCCAACTTCAAGGACTTTTAAAACATAACAAAAAAGATATTGCTTGGAAAATACATATGTAGCGGAAAAATTTGAGATTAAGCTATTGATTAACTTAACTCACAAAACAAGATTCGTCACCACACTTTTATTTTTTCAAAAGAAAGGGAAAAGAGCGAACAAAACCTAAAGAAGTTTTAAAAACAAACTAATAAAAATAGAGATAGTGTAAAGGGATTTGTTACATAAAGGTAATGTGTTAGCATCCAAAATGTCTATAGTACTCTATAGGAACCTCTTTGAAAATCTAGCGTTTGACTTAAAAGTTGTTGTTTGCAAAAGATTGGTGAGGTGAAAAGAGAAGTGTTTTTTATAATTTTGTGTTTGGCAAGACTTCTTGAGCAATATAGGATCAAAACCTCGTAGCTTGTGGTAAAAATAACAAAATTGAGTGTTATGATTCATTTTAAATTAAAAGACAACTTGTCATTTTAAGGAGAAAACTTCAACTAATCACCCAAAAGTATGTGAAAATGGACCTTTGCATCACCTTTAGAAGGGTTCCAGCTTGGATAAAATCAACAAGTATGACACTAACTCTCTAAGGTGGAAAAGAATCAACTCATTTCAAACAATACTATGGGGATATGAGGATCACATCTCAACTATAAATGACTCATGTCTAATATTTATGAAAAGTTTTAAAGCAAAAAGTGCACAAAAGGCAAATAATAATTTGAATGAGTTAAGTATTTTTTAAGTCTTATGAAAATGGTCTAAGTATGCTTAAGATTGATTAGCATTTATTAAGTAAATGGAGTTTTAAAATGAACTTGACAAAATCAAGGTTTATTATGAAAGAGGTTCTAGTTTGAAATAAGAAAGTTTTGAAAAAAGGAGAAGATTTTGAAAATTTAAGAAGGGGAGGAGATGAAGAGGCTATCCTAAAGAATAAAATAAAAGTTAAGAAAGGAAAGATCTAACCAAGATATAATTTTTTGACATAACAAACCAAAACATCCTTTGGACTTAAGCAACAAAGATAAGCAATAAGATAAGCAAAGAAATAATCAAGCATCCGATGAAAACCAAGTCTTCAGAGAGGTAAACTCAAGGTCAAAGTTTCAAATAAGATCCAAGGTCTCAAGGTATAACTCAAAAGCATAGGGCAAGGAACCTAATTCTAAGTTCATCATCCATGAGCAAATGATAGTCACCAAATAGTCCAAGGAACATTAATAGTTTTAGAGTGTTTAGTCTTTATTAACGTCTTAAAAAGAAAAAGAAAGTCCAAGTGTACAAAAAGAAAAAAGGCATAAACATAAACAAGATGATAATATGATATGAAATGATAAACATAAAATAAATAACATAAAAATAAAAAGCATAAAGATAAAGAGCATAAAAATAAAAGTCCATTAAAATAAAGAGCATCAAGTAAAATTTATTGTTAGTGTTAATGAAGATATTTTGTCATTTAAAGTAGATTACTCAACTAATCAACCCAACAAGTGTGAGAACTTTGCATCATCCTTTGAGAAGGGCTTCAACTTGGATAAAATTAACAAATATGTCACTAACTCTCTTAGGTGAAAAATAATATACACACTATGGATATGGAGATTTACATATAAACTAAAAATGAATTGTATCTAAAATTGGACCAATATGATCACTTTCCGATTAGGGACAAATTTAGCGCTATGTTAAGCAATCATAGCACAATCTATAAGGACAATCATACTATGGGAAGTCGGTCAATAACAATTTATATATCATACATATAAGAGATATGATATAAAGATCATACTAGAATTTTTGGATGCATACAAATATTTTTAAACTAATTAAAGTGCTAAAAAACATAGAAAAATAAAAAATAGAAAATGATGAAAATAAAATATGAAAAATATAAAATCAGAAAGAGAAAAATAAAATAAAATTTTAGAAATTATATTGGTATTTTTAGGATTAAAAATGAAAGTACTATAAATTTTTAAATGAAAATGCAATTTAAAACAAAAATAAGAAAATGAAATAAAAAGGAAAAAAAAGCACGCATTGGATCTGGCCTCATTAATTGATGTGGAAGATCCAGCGCGCCTTACTTGCAAGAGCACGATGGAAATTAGTTCAGGAAACACACAAAATCACATTTGAATTGGACCAATGAAATTAAAACAATTGTCAGCGTGTATCTGACTTGGATCATCGTTCCAACCTCTCCGATAGTATTTTTTGATGAACCAGTCACCAGAGAATGCTAAATGGTAACATGAGAGCATGAGACCACCATCATTGCAATTGTTTCATCAAGGTGAACTCAACATCACTCTCTACTTTCATTTATTGAAAGGGAGTAGAGAGAATTTCAGAGAAAACACTGTAAAACGAATAACACAAAAACAAAAATTAAATGATGAACATGAACAATCAACACCATCTAGATTAAGAGAAACACTCAGCAAGCAAATGACTACATTGTGGTAAGTTGTTTGATTAAAAATGGAGCTTCAAACTACCTTGTCCAAAAACGATCTAAGAAGCTGTGAAACTGAATTTGGTTGGAGCAATTTAGAGACTCTTAGAGCTTGATTCTTGTTGCAGAAGCTTCAGAGTAACACGATGAAACTAATGGGATCAAGATAAAAGATTGAAAGTGGCTAGAAATCAAAACATGATAGCTCAATTTTTGTAAAAAATTTGAAGGTGGAACAGGGTTTTCTGACTCTTAAAAGCTTGGTTTCTAGGGTGGATTGATCCTCTATTTATATTTGAAGGTGATGGGATGTTGAGAGGGTGAATTGAGTGGAAATTCATTATATTTGTGTGCACCCTCATCATGGTAAAAGTGTGACTTGAAAATGCATCAAAACTCAGCCAAACGATGTGTTTTATGAGTCATTTAACTTCAGGAAACTTGGTTAATCATGTTTAGATGTATAACACGTGATAATATGACTTGTAATTGAAGATTAGTTGAGGTAAAAATCTGATCATGATGCAAAACTTCAGTTCCAAGTCACCATGTTTGCATTAATGAGGCATCATGTACAAGAGGCTTTTTGATCCAATTCTTTTTGCAATTTGTTAACATCTTGATAAAGATTACAATGTGCCAAGAAAGTTTTCATTCGGATGCTTGCGCAAAAAGTTATGGCATGTTAAAGTTGGCATAAAAATCTGGCAAACCAAACTTGAAAAATTCTAAGTCCAAATGGCTGAAAATGACCTATAATGTATCATCGAATTCCATGGCCTTCTAAGCACAATTTGACTTTGACCTTTGAAGTAATCTCATAGAGAGTATCACAAAGAGCATTGTGCAAAAAGAATGAGCTCCATATGTTGGAAGTTTGAGAAGTTATGATTCTTTAAAGTTGAGAAAAAGCCATTTAAATTAGGCAAAATTTCATTAAGTCCACAAATGACCTATAATGCCTCCAAACTTTTAATGATCCTCCAAGCATAATTGGCTCTTGTAATGTAAAGAGAAGTTGAAGAGGATGTTAAGAAGAGTAATATGCAAAAAAGGCATTCAAAAATATTGTGAATTAAAGGAGTTGTGATCTTTGGAACTTTGAGTTGAAATATTGACTTTTAGGTCAAAATTCCTTGAATCAACTTGTAAACATGGACTTTTATTGCATTTTAAACCACATGGAAAATCATATAAAATCAAGATAACATGTCCTTGAATTTCCTTTGATTAAATTGACCAAATTTTGAGGTAACTTGTTTGATGAAGATATGGAAATAAACACACGAACCTTTAACTTTTCTTGAGAGACAAGCTACTAAACCTTGAGATATCTTTGATCAAAATGAGATTGAATGAAGCTTGAAATCTGTACTTTGATATTAGAAACCATGGTTTGATGAGATAGCCCTTGGGAATCAATGGTTTATCACACTTTAACCTTGAGGGAGCAAAACTCTAGCCGATGAATCATGCTTGGTGTTCTTGATACAATACCCTACCTTGCAAAGAAACAAAAGGATACAAGATATATTTTTGGCATTTTGATTAGTAGTTAGTGAAACATAAAACATATAAACATAAAGGAAAAAGATACACAAAGAGGTGTTTGGATATCTATAAAGACAAACCTAAAGATGAGGGGGGGGGGGGGGGGGTTAAGAGACAACCAAGCTTATGATCTTCTTTGAATGGAAAAGTGCAAGAAGAAGATGTGATCTCTGGGGTAAAAATAAGGGTATAACAGCTTATTACCTGTTACTGGATAGGGGAAGAAAAAAGATGTATTACCTATCACTACGCCAGAAATGAGTTTTAGCAGCGCATACAAAGACAACGCTTTTTAAAAAAGCGCTGCTAAAGGGTGAGTAAAAAAAAAAGGAAAAAAATTGCCTACCAAAGACAGCGCTTTTAAAAAAGCGCTGCTAAAGGGGGAGCCTAAGAAAGCGCTTTTTAAAAAGCGCTGCTAAAGGGGGAGCCTAAGAAATCGCTTTTAAAAAGCGCTGCTAAAAGGGGGACCCTAAGAAAGCGCTGCTAAAGGGGGACCCTAAGAAAGCGCTTTTAAAAAGCGCTGCTAAAGGGGGACCCTAAGAAAGCGTTTTTTCTATAAAGCGCTGCTATATGGCATTGCTAAGGCACCCTATGAAAGCGCTTTTAAAAGCGCTGCTAAAGGCCTTTAAAAAGCGCTGTTATAGGTATTATTATTATAATTTTAAAATACCCTCCAGAATTTTAAAAGAAACAGAACAGTCGTGTAGTTTCTTTTCTTCTTTCTTTCTCTGGCGAACGAACGAACGAACGTTGCCCTATAGTTTTCGTCATCCTCCGTCTGACCGTTGCCCTCTTCCGTTGGATTTCGCCGTCGTTCACCGTCTGTTTTCGAGTGCATCTGTCCGTCTGCATTGCATTTCCACCATTGTTATGGTATGTGAAGTTTTACTATGGTTTTCTTGTTTATTTATCTTTTCACCATTGTTGATATTTGAAGATATAAATGGTTTTTTTGTTCTGATGATATAGATGGTGTTGTGTTATTGAGATATTGAAGATTTTGTGTTATTATCTCTTTGTTGTTATTAAGATATTGAAGGTATATGTATATGACATTGCCGAGTTATAGTGGTTATATGTATTGATCAAATTCTTTAAAGGTTTGCTGAGTTAAGCATTTATGTGTTATTGTCTCTTTGTTGTTATTGAGATATTGAAGGTTTTGTGTTATTGAGATATTGAAGGTTTGATGTAGTTGTTGCAATGCGAAGGTTTGTTGTTATTAAGGCATTGAAGGTTTAATATTATTGTTGCTGTTGTTGTTTTTATTGAGTTATTGAAGGTTTAGTGAAGGTTTTTAGTGTTGTTTTGCATTGAAGGTTTGAGGACATGCAAGTAAATTTGAGTTCAAGTATGATATTTGATATGATGTTAACACTAATGTTGTTGGGTTTGTGTAGATATGTTACGTATACTATTGTTTTTGTTGTTGTTGTTGTTGTTGTTAAAAGCCTAAACTCAAAATGTTTTGTGTTATTGTTTTTCTATTGTTATTTTGGGATTGAGATTGATGTTTTTTTTTAATGTTATTGTTGTTTTTATTTTGTTGCTATTTTGAACTTAAATGGATAATTCATCTAGCACCACTCATACAAATGAGTTTTCTTCTAATTTGAATATAACAAAAATATTAGATATCGATGGCTAAAAATATTAATGTAACTTGATAGAGCATATTTTTTTTAATAGTTTGGAAATTCGTATTTTTTAAGAGAGTAGCCAACATGAATATGGTTTTATATGATATGGTTTTATATGTTATTATGGTTTTATATGTTATTATGGTTTTATATGTTGATATGTTATTATGGATTTCTCAATGTTTATATGATATGTTATTATGGTTTTATATGTTTAGTTATGATTTCTCAATGTTTAATAAGGGTGTCATTTTGGTTTAAGGATTATCTAGTATTTTTAATATGATTTTTTTTTGGTGGATTATCTAGTATTTTTGTTTTGGTTAATTATTAATATAATTTTAATAAAATTTATATTTTGTCTACTATAGGGGTTACCTGTGAAGAGCAAAGTTGTGATCGTTTCCAAGCATCCTACTGTGTAGCATTCTTAGAAGTTAGTGATTTCTTTACAGATATTCTCTGTTTTGTTTAACTTTCATAGTTTAGTGTAGATTACTCAATTAGTATGGATAAAAAATGGATGTCTAGTAATCGATTGTCAAAAGAGTACGAGAATGGGGTATCGAAGTTCGTTAAGTTCGCTGTTGAACACGTCAAAGACCCCAGTAGGATCACATGTCCTTGCTTAGGATGCTGTTATGGGCGCCGAGTTGACGCCGTTCAGTTAGAATCTCATTTAATGAGACATGGAATTGATCGAAGTTACACATGTTGGACATTACATGGTGAGATAAGTAACGAGAATGTTGAACCCCGAAATAATACAACATGTGCTTCAAAGGACAATGGCAGGGATACATATGATTGTGATCGAGTCGAAGAGATTGCAGAAGCACTTGAAGAAGATCTTCAAGATTGTCCCAAGATGTTTGAGAGGTTGGTAAGTGATGCAGAGAAACCGTTGTATAAAGGTTGCACTATTTTCACAAGATTATCCGCGGTATTAAAGTTGTAAAATTTAAAGGCGGGTAATGGATGGTCGGATAAAAGTTTCACAGAGTTGTTAGCCCTACTTCAAGAGATGCTTCCGGAGGATAATGTTCTTCACAATCGAACCTATGAAGCTAAAAAGATGTTATGCTCTATTGGCATGAGCTATGATAAGATACATGCTTGTCCAAATGATTGTATTTTGTTTTGAAATGAATATGCATCATTAAACGAGTGTCCTAAATGCGGCGTATCTCGGTATAAGAAAAAATTGTCACCAGCAAAAGTATTATGGTATTTTCCTATAATTCTGAGATTCAGACGCATGTTTCGTAGTGAAACAGATGCAAAACACCTGACTTGGCATACAGATGATAGAATTGTAGATGGGAAGTATCGAGATCCGGAAGATTCACCACAGTGGATGAAAATTGATAATTATTATCCTGATTTTGGAGAAGAAGCTAGAAACCTTCGCTTGGCATTATCGACTGATGGAATGAATCCGCATGGTCTGCAAAGTATCTCACATTCCACCTGGCCTGTAATTATTATGATTTATAACCTACCTCCATGGCTATGTATGAAGCGTAAGTACATGATATTATCTATGTTAATTTCTGGCCCTAAACAACCAGGGAATGACATAGACGTATACCTGACACCTTTAATCAAAGACCTAAAGAGTTTGTGGGAGAACGGTGTGGAGGTTTATGATGGATATAGGAAAGAAAGTTTTAATTTGAGGGCGATGTTATTTGGCACAATTAATGATTTCCCAGCATACGGAAATCTACCGGGTTATAGCATTAAAGGTTAATGTGCGTGTCCTATCTGTGAAGAAAACACAGATTGGACGCGGTTGGAATTTGGTCAGAAGAATGTATTTCTTGGTCATCGTAGATTCTTAAATTCTAACCATCACTACTGTGGGTGGAGAAAAGCATTCAATGGAAATTCAGAACAACGTAAAGCTCCACCTACATTGACCGGCGAACAAATTTTTGAAAAGGTGAAAGATGTGAGTACTAAGTTTGGCAAGCCTTTTGCTCATACGCTTGTCACGCGTGGGTGGAAGAAGAGGTCAATTTTGTTTGAGTTGCCATATTGGAAGTCGTTGTATGTAAGACATTTTCTTGATGTTATGCATATTGAAAAAAATGTATTTGAAAGTGTTATTGGTACGTTACTCAATATACAAGGAAAGTCTAAGGATGGCCTTAAAGCAAGAAAGGACTTGGTAGCAATGGAAATAAGAAATGAATTAGGACCCTTGAAGAAAGAAAATCGCACATATCTACCACCTGCTGCTTATACTTTATCTAGAAAGGAGAAAAAGATATTGTGTAAGTTTCTGAGTGAAGTTAAAGTTCCAGAAGGATACTCTTCAGATGTTAGAAGACTTGTTTCTATGAAAGACCTCAAGTTAAAGAGTTTAAAGACACATGATTGCCATGTTATAATGGAACACTTTCTACCAATAGGTATACGTTCTATTTTGCCAGAAAAAGTGAGAGGCGCAATAACTAAATTGTGTTTTTTCTTTAGGTCAATCTGTAGTAAGGTGATAGATCCTGCGATCTTACCAACATTGCAAAGAGAAATATTTATTACTTTGTGCGAGCTTGAAATGTATTTTCCTCCATCATTTTTTGACATAATGGTACATTAGTTGTTCATCTTGTGAAAGAGACACAACTGTGTGGACCTGCCTATATGAGATGGATGTACCCTGTTGAACGTTATATGAAAATATTGAAAGGGTATGTGAAAAACCGAAGTCGACCAGAGGGATGTATTGTTGAACGATACATTGTTGAAGAAGCTATTGAGTTTTGTACTGAATATTTGTCCAACGTTCAATCCATTGGCCTCCCAAAATCTCATGTTGTTGAAAAAATAGTAGGTAAACAGTTAATTGGAAATAAAGTTGTGACAGTTTCAAGGGATGAACGGGAGCAAGTGCATTTGTATGTTCTGCACAATGACATTGAGGTTGAGCCGTATGTTGAAATGCACAAGGACGTTCTCCGAGGTTTAAATCTGAATAGAACTGAAAAATTAGATAGTACGTG
Source organism: Lathyrus sativus (assembly GCA_963859935.3). Taxonomy (NCBI): domain Eukaryota; kingdom Viridiplantae; phylum Streptophyta; class Magnoliopsida; order Fabales; family Fabaceae; genus Lathyrus; species Lathyrus sativus. The sequence continues at coordinate 646,485,612 of OZ012740.1, read as the reverse complement.
AGCACAATCGAAGTTTTATAACATGGTTCAAGGAGCATATTTTTTCAAAGTTTTATTCTGATCCCGCTTCAATAACAAAAAGGTTGAGATGTTTAGCATATGGTCCAAGTTTGCATGTGTTTTCTTATAGCGCATACGCAATTAATGGATACACATTTTATACCAAGGAACAGGATGATAAAAGTACAATGCAAAATAGTGGTGTCACCGTGCTTGCCGAAGCAATGCATATTTCCTCGTATTATGGGGTTATCGAGCGCATTTGGGTGTTTGATTATGAGAAGTTTCAGATTCCTATCTTTGGATGCAAGTGGGTTGAAAATAATAGTGGCATACGAATGGATAAATCAGGTTTTTTGAAAGTGGATCTTAATAAGGTGGGGTACAAAGATGAGCCTTTTATTCTAGCCACTCAAGCTAAACAAGTGTTCTATGTCACTGATCCGACAAGTACGAAATAGTCTATAGTTCTTTTTTGCAACAAAGTAATCGATGATAACATTGGAGAAAAGGGGGATGTTGATGTTGAGAATGAATCTTATATTATAGATGATCCAGATGAGAATATTAGAGCAGACGAATCATATATTAGAAGTGATCATAACGAGGGAATTTGGATTAATCCATCTGTCCGTGTTGTTAAGAGACAAGTAAACCCCGTTAACACGAAAAAAAGAAAGAGATGTTAAAGGTACTTGTAACATATTATTTCTTATTTATATCATGCAATAAAATAACATATTATTTCTTATTTATACAATGTTTTTCTTATTTATACATTTCTTATGTATATATTTCTTATTTACATATTTGCATGTCATTCATTTGATACTTTGGTTTTTCTGAATTACAGGTATATATATTATGGCCAGCAACGAGGAAACATCATATGATGGAAAACAAACAACAAAAGACGTGAAAGGCGAAATTAAAAGAGGCATAACGATTATGAAAAAAATCATTCGTGCGAGAGATAAAGGAGTAAAGTATGATGTCCATCGGAATGAAAGAGATCAGTTAGTTGAGCCTAACGGTGCGTTGCTAACAAGTTACATCGGAGCACTTGTACGTTCGCAAGTTCCGATTACTTGCGATAATTGGAGAATTGTTTCATTACAACCGGCTAAAGATAAAATTTGGAGCGAGATTCAGGTATGATATTTGATTATTTTTAATTATGTTGACAGTTACGTCTTTAAATTAATTATACTAACATGTTATATGTATGTGTGTTTGTTTGCATAGATCTTTTAATATTGAAGATCATAGGAGAAAATATTGTATTCAATTGGCCGGAAAACGCTTGAGGGGATTTAGAGTGTTTTTAACAAACAAGTTTCTAAAAGATTCTGAAGGAAACTTTGTTGACTCGGAGCGTCCAATGAAGTACGCGGATTTGATTTCGGATGAAGAATAGGAGACGTTTGTTGCAAAGCGAAGAACAAAAGAATTTGAAGTAAGTACAACTTATCATGAACTATGTATAGTATATATATACTTATTCCACAAGAGTTCTGATAAACTTGTTTTTTCAGGTTGTTAGTGGCGTAAATCGTCAACGGGCATCAAATCCCGCATATCCATACAGAAAGGGGCGTTTGAGATATGCACGCTTAGAACAAAAAATAGTAAGTACATATAAATGCTTTAATATGATATATTTACAAAAAATAGTAAGTATATATAATAGGATATAATGCTTTATTATCCATCTTAATGCGTAGTTGGAAGAGGAGAAGAGTGATGCGACATCTCTTCCGGACCATGTTGTATGGAAGGCTGCCCGTGTGGGAAGAGATGGAGTCATTCAGGAAGAAGTTCAACAAGTCTTTGAAAAATGTGTAAGTACAACGTTATCTTTGTCAGTAACTGATCAAAAGTGTATAATATATTTATATATGTTTTTATCTATATTTCAAGAGACTATATCCCAGACCATAACTCCCGCTGAGGACGATGATTGCAGGAGCTTACTGAGCCGGGTGTTGAATATTCCTGAGTATTCTGCGCGTGTGAGGGGTAAGGGATTTGGTGTCACTCCATCCAAACTGTATAAGCAGCCAAAGAAAAAAAATCCAACCAATAAAGAAGTGATGGATACTTTGGAGGAATTGAAAGCGCAGATTCGTGAATTACAGAAGGACAAGGAGAGATACATGTCAGAAAGGCGCGCTCTAGAGGGTAAAGCTACTAGTGACAAAGATAGTATCGGTTGTCCGCAGAAGCTTCTAGAGGTAATTGTATATATTACATTGAAATTAATTTAGCACAGTTTACTTAATTGACACATTAACTGATCATTATTTGTTTAGGGCATTTCACTCTGCCGGCTATATTTATCGTCACCGACTCATCGAATGGTTGGCAAGGGAAAGGTGCATAACTTTCAAGGAGACTTGCTTTACCACAAACCGCTCCCTTCTGGATTTTTGAAAGTATCTATTGATATTGCGTTAGAGGGGGGTGCGTTATTGCCTATACCAGATGATATTTCAGGCGCAAGAGTGGTGGGAGACGCAATAGGAGCGTATGTGGCATGGCCGAAAAATCTCATTTGCATAGATGATGAGGTAGGTTGAACCTTTTAATACTCAAATGTTTTATGATCCATACATGAAAGTTATTCTTACATTTACATTTCTAATTTACACGATAATCTTAGACTCCTACAAAATCCAAATCAAAAGATGATAGAATTATTGTGCGGGATACCGATTCAGCTGCATCAAAGAAACAGGTACTACTACAGTTACATGATTATCTTATTATACATTAATTACTGAACTTATATATGACTTTTAGGTTCATCATCAACAGTCGCAACAAGTCAACAAGGGTAAGATGCCTGAAACTTCCAAGGTGCCCAGAAAAGCATTTGTTCCTCGATTTAGGATGTGCCTTGAAACATATGTGGGAACATCAGATGTGCCTGAGGGTGGCATCCGTCAAATATCTATGGACGGAGGTATTTTCGGTTTTGAATATCCCGAAACAATTGCTAAGGAGGATTTTGACCAGGTTTTCAACCATTCTGAATTGGGCGTCGGTGTTATGCATTCATACATCAGGTACTTCGATCCATTTTAATTAAATAATTGAACATTTTAAAATTTGCTCGTTTAACTGAATATTCTAATGTTGATTATGTTTTTTTAGGTTCTTGTATGACAAGTTGTTGGTCCCGAATGATTTGACTTCAATATTCGCATTCTTATTTGCTAGCTGTGTCAACTCACAGACAATAAACCAGACACCAGATGCAGTCAAAGAGTACACAGTGCAGAGATTTATGGGCGCGACTACGGAGAAGTTGTTCTTGTTGCCATATAATACTGGCCATGGGTTAGATTTTATTCTAAATTCATTTATTATAATTGTTCAATTTTTGCCTTTCTATATAACATTTCCGTCTAAACGGTTGTCTTATTTTATAGTGGACATTGGTTGTTGGTCGTGATTAATTTGAGGAAAGAAATAGTGTATTATATAGATTCATTGGATGGCGATACAACAATATATGAAAATTTGAGGAACATGGTTGATACGTAAGTGATGAGATATACTGTTCTGAATAATTATATATCTTTATTTATTATGTGACATTGTTCTAAATATGCGTTTATATTATGTTAGAGTTATACAAATATTCAGAGCACAAAGAGATGCAACGGTGCCAAAAAGCAAGGCTAACAACATCAACTAGATCAGAGTGGAGGTATATTTTCCCATGTTTGACTGTTATAGTGGTTCTACTTGATAAAACTGTTTAAACTATATATCCTGATAAATATTGGTTTGTTTTCTCCATTTACAGTGTCCTCGTCAGCGCAATGGGATTGACTGCGGATATTTTATATTGCGCTTTATGAAGGAAATTATTCTTTCTGGTCAAATAGAGGTTCCAATCATGGTATGGATCAATTCATTATATAAGTTATATGATTCATTTTGATAATTATCCGATACTTCATCTGAGTAATTAGTTTTAAAATTAAATCTTGCATGTTGTGTTATATTATGTAGTATTTTGATGAATTTAAGTGCGCTACTTACACGAAAGCAAGATTGGAAGAAATTAAAGAGGAATGGTGTCAATTTATTCTTGAGTTGAGAATTGTATAAAGTTATCGGATTGGAAGAATTGTAATTATATGTAAATTGACGGTATTTGTGATGTTGTAATTCTGAGGATCAGATTTTGTTGTAACATATTTAAGCAGGCTTATGTGTATTAAAATGATTATGGACAAAGTGATGAGTTACAATATATATTTAAAGGCCAAAGTTTTGAATTGTATATATAAGGCCAAAGTTTTGAATTGTATATTTAAAGCCAAAGTTTTGAATTGTATATATAAGGTCAAAGTGTTGAAATAAAGACCTGAATTATAAGCAGGTTTGTGTAATATAAGCAGGTTGTTGGTAAATATACAAAACAGGGTGAATATTTTAAAAAAAAATTATTTTAAAATCTGGGACATTAGACAGCGCTTTTACAAAAAAGCGCTGCTAAAGGTTACAAACATAGCGCTACAAAAGCGCTGCTATAGGTTTGGAAGGGGGGGTCTAAGACAGCGCTGCTAAAAGGGGGGGGGGGGGGGGCTATGCCAACGCTTTGCAAAAGCGCTGCTAAAGGTGGGGTCTAAGGCAGCGCTTTCACAAAGCGCTGCTAAAGGGGGGGGGGGATGGTTGGGGGGAATATGCAGTGCTTATGAAAGCGCTGCTAAAGGGCTAAAAAAACGCTGCTAAAAGTGTTGCTGAAGGGAGCCTTTAGCAGCGCTTTTTCCATAAAAAAAAGCGCTGCTAAAAGTGTTGCTGAAGGGAGCCTTTAGCAGCGCTTTTTCCATAAAAAAAGCGCTGCCTTTATCTTTAGCAGCGCCACTTTTGGCAGCGCTTTTAAGCGCTACTAAAGGCCAAAAAAAGCGCTGCTAAAGGTCTTTTTTGGCATAGTGTATTACCGGTTACTGGATAACTTAAACAAAGGTAATCAACTCTCTCGCTCCTCCTCAGTCAACCTATCTCGCTCCTTCTGATGCACCTTATTTTGCTCCTCCTGGATAACCATCTCTCGCACCTTCTGGATCAACATCTCCTGGTCCTTCGGATACACCCTTTCATGTTCCTCTTGAGTCAATCTCTCTTGTGCCTCCTGAGTTCACTTCTCCTGCTCCTTTTGTAATACTTCATGTACTTTCTCACCCACCTTTTAATCAACTATATCTTCAATTTATTTCTTACGTAGTTCGTAACTATTTTTTGCATTGCTTAAAAAAACCTTAAGTCGACGCCTCTTTAGAGACCATAAACACGTCCACCATACTCATCTGTTTCAATCGCTTCTACCAATATGTCATGACGTTCTTGTGGAACAAAGGTACAATCTTTGGGTTTTTCAACAAGTAAATCCTTCAACACAAATAAAACTTCATATTTACCAGATTGAATTAAATAAAATAAGTAATGCTTAAAAAAAACTATATACTTACAATCTATTAAGCAACTTCATGTGTAGCCTTTGATGTGAACTCGCCTCCCACTCTTTGAAGCGCCCTCTTTCATTTCTCAAAGCATGATGGTGGATATGAGTCGCGATCAAGGCTTATAAAAGGATGTTCCAACTCTAGTTCTCTTTGTTTTTATTTTTTATTTAATCATTATTTATTTCAATTTATCATATCTTCCACAAGACAATCTATGTGGATATATATTTTTGCTCTATTCTCCTTTCTTTTTTGAATCTTATCCGAGAATTTAGGAGTGCAGTGAGACTTGACAAACTCCTCCCAAATGTTCGAGTTGATATTGAAAGAGTTGTTTTGGAAGAGATGATAGAATATGAGTTTATGATGTTTTGGTGAAGATGAAAATTCCCAAATTTTTTAAGAGAATGACGATGAAACAAGGAGTGTCGATAGATGAATGAAAAGTCATAGTCTAATTTTGTGAAGTATTCATGCAAAAGAACTTTTACGTCGAGTATAAGGGATAATCGAGGAAATATATTAATTTAAAATTAAAAAACATAAAAAACGCCATATTCTAGAAAATTCATGCAAATGATATTACTCATTGGTTGAGCAAAGTAATAGAAGAAACAGACAAATTTTAATTAAAAATAAATTAATAGAAAAATAAGGTCATTTGGAACAATAAGGTAATTTTCTTGTATTATGAGTATATCTATTTCTTCCCAAAAAAATATTAATTTTGTATTTTCAAAAATAAATAAAAGGGAAAGGCCTCAACCCATCCAAAAAAAAATATTTGGTCTCTAAGCCAATTAAAAAATAAATAAAAAATAAAAAATACAATAACTAGGATTTGAAGCGATATCTCTTATCAATTATTCATTTGGTTTTTAATAAAATCGGGAGTATAAATTGTATATATTTAAAAAAAGTTAATCATGACGCATTCATGAAATTTACCTCAATTAATTGTTAGTCGAGATAAAAAAATTTATTATAAAATATATTATTTATAGTAATATTAAAATTTATTGTAATTCATCATCAACCGAATATTAGAAATACATTATCTAACGTATACATTTTAAAATTTATTTAATGATTAAAATTCATATCATTCTTATTAAATTAATGTAACTTATTATAACTTTAATTAATAAAATAATATATTGAATTATATGTATTAAAAAGTAAGTTGATAACACTCAAATGGTTAAGATGCAAGAAAGTGACAAAGCAAGGTGTTCACAAAAGAGGAAAATAATGTCCAGCAAATAGTTGATGCAAGTAACCACATTGACTACATAGCAAAAAGCTATCCACCAATCTAGGTCATTGGCTATATGCAATGTACTCATGACAAACCAGTGCCTTTAATGGTGTGCTAATTTCTAACTTGAAAAAGTGGAAATCTATCCAAATAAGTCAAATGATTTATAAATTGATAAATAACTTATTAATTGATGCTTGTTTGAGCTGTAAAAGATTAGATTAACACTTCAGTAATTTGAAATTATTAAATACGAGTATTATATTCAATGATTTAATGGCGTTTTATATTTTATTGTGAACGTTTGTCTTGCTGAAAGATTGGCGTCAGTTTTTTTAATTCTTTTTTCATTGGAATCTAATTTGTTAAAGGTAGATCTAACAAATTTGAGATCTAACATGTGAGTAGTGAGGCGAATTTAATAGTTGTGGTTTTATTTCAGATGATATCTTTGATGAAATTTTTATTCAAATAATTATGTTTTTAAATTTTTTTTTAATAACCAAGTTTCTCCACTATTTTTTAAAGTATTCATGTTTTAAACAAAAAAAATTGGCAATGCATAACACATGCTAAATGAATTGGCACATGCATTTAATAATTAAGATGTGTCACCAATTGAATTTGCAACTCCACATGGTCTAGCCAATCCAATTGGAGACCGTGTCCAATGCTTTAGGAGGTACCAATTCATCCAATGCCTCATTGTGATTTTTTAATTAACGACGACCAGCTTGGTTGTACATGCCATCAGTTCCACACCCCTAGGTATCCTTTCTCGTATTGGTCTATTTTGATTCACCCCATGTGTTTTGAAATTCTGGTATGCAGATTTCAGATGTTCCAAAAATATTGATCTCTGCTGAAACAAGGACGAGGACAAATCATGAACAATTTAAATTTCTTTAAATTGTGCCAATGTCATGACCAACGTCATGACATCTGTTGTGACATCTGCATACCGACAGACTATTTATCTAAACATTTAAATTGTGCAGAATTGTAAATGCTGAATGATAAATAACACAGTAATTGTTTACCCAGTTCTGTGCAACATCACCTACATCTGGGGGCTACTAAGACAGGGAGGAAATTCACTATTAGCAGAATTAATTCAAAGTCAAACAACCAGTTTGCACTTCTCACTTAATCTCTATCCAATGACACTTCATCCTAGAGACACTCTAGACCTGAGTATACCCACTCACTCCCCCTCAATCACACAACAGTGATTTCAATACGCAATTACAAAACAGTTGTGGAGATACACTCCAAACACACAACATGATCTTGCTTCACAGCTTTTATCAAGTGAGACACACTCTTGCTTAAAAGCTTTGAGTGACACAATGAACACAACAGTTCATACACAATAATCAAAGCAATTATATAACCTACAATTGTTTGGCACACAAGGAATCGTAAGACTCCTAGACACACGTGAAGAGCAAACCTCTTCACTCACAAATATGTCTACCACAATGTATCAAAAGATACAAAGGGTGACCTACACACAAGGGACTCTCAAACCCTAGACCTTTATTTTACACTCTGATTTTTCTTGATGTGGGTGCTTGATTTCTTCTGCTTCTGCTCCTCCTTAAATAGCTGTGCAGACTGGGCTTGGGCTGGTCCAAAGTAACAAACATTAGTTTTAACAAAGTAAAACTAATTTTCATAATTCAAGGTGCTGTCAAATTAGGTCACGGCTTTTCATGATATGGTCAGCACTACCTAGAATCTCTCCGGAGATAACTCAGGAGTCATAACAGGTTTCCTGAAGTATAGCCTGAGTTTCCTCTTGCAATATAACAGAAAACCAAACCCTGCACGCCTGATGTCATACGCTCAATGTCATATGACATCCAGTATGACATCCAACTCTCTTTGTGCTTAGCTGACCAAACTTGCCCCGCTGAACACTCCTCCAGAATCTTCTTCACAGCAGTAGAAACAAGCATATTATAGTTTCCTAAAAAGTCTCAAAGATCCTTTTTATGAACCCCAACTAAATATGCACTTTGTTCCTACTAATTCTCTTTGGCCTGCACATACTGATGAGGTATATCCAAAGCACTTTTGTCAAGTGATATAACATAGCAGCCTCTGCTGTACCAGACATTTATGTCATGACACTCAGTATGACATGCATGACAGCAGTTCTGTTATCAGCTCCTGCTGCATCCATGACAACAGTTCTGTCATTAGCTCCTGCTAGCTCACAACTCCTGCTGTTTATAACACATGATAGTAGTTCTGTCATGACATCAGATGAATGTCGTGATGGATGTCACGACATTCAGTATGACATGCACATTAAAACACTCCACAACAGTTCTGTTACCATAGCAGATGAAGATGTTATAACATCCTGCTTAACATCAGTGCAGGATCATGTCTTACCAAGATTTAGCCAATCATAGAACCATGGACAATTCTATATCATAGAACCATGGAACTAACATGTTTGATATGAGGTCCCTAAACATCACCATCACCATATTCTCAAATAAGTTTTTGCATTTCTAACTAGTCTTGTGTATGCATCGACGCGCTGCCGTAACTGAGTTTGTGGTCCATGTCAGTGTAGTTATGTTGATGGGGTTATTGGTGAGTGGTCTGGTCGACTGAATATGTTGACATTGGTGTTAATGATTTGTTGGATAAAATAAGAAATGGTTGTTGTGGTATTTGGTAGGCATATGTTTGTTGCATGTTTTGATGTTGTGATGTTTGAGTGTTTTGGGTATGGTAGGAGAAAGTGTTTGTGTTATATGTTTCTTGTGTGTTTTGACTATGATAGGATGATGTGTTGGGGGAATATAGATGCTGGTTTTTTTTCATAATAAGTATGTTGTTATTGGTGGTATGTGATACACTCTTGGTTGTGTGGGTTATGGGTCAGTCATTTTGTTAGGTAGTAGTTGTGAGTAAGTGGTATGGTAATTTGGGGGTGGGGGTAGGTTAAAATTGAAGCATCTTATGTGTAGGTGGTTTGGCGTGGGTCGTATAAATACATATCTTTAGAAAAAAACTCAATTGTAACCGATTTGTACCAATACATATAATTGTTAGTTGATTTAAGTTTGGTTGGCATGACAAAGTAGGTTAAGAATCGTTGACGGTAATGCCTCCATTGACGACACTCAGCTTTAGAGAAGTCTTTCCAATCGTCAAAGGCTTGTTGTTCGTTAACTTTACATTGTTTCCATTGTCTGATACATGTTGGAGGATTTGGGATTTGTTGATGCATGTTAAATTGCAGTTTTACATGGTAAGTATGGTGCACATTCACAATGGTGAACCTTGTTTTCAGTGTGCATGCACTCTAAACGGATACATCTTCTTCGTTGATGTCATGATAATGTTCCAGACCTATATATGGTTTCCATATAAACCGTAGAGAAAAATAAATTAGATTAGTAAACATGTAATATTAAAAATAATTTATTATGAAATGATTCTTTTAGTGGAAATACATTATCTGGAGTTAGGTGATCCAAGAAATTTTGATAGACCATAATGCGGTGTCTAGAACATTTATTGTAAGTCATCCCATAAGCCGAACACCTAAACCAAAAAAGTTAAAATAAATTGTTTAGAAATAATAATAGGTAAAGTAAGTAAATGGAAACAATGTTATTAACTTGTTTTGTTGCATAAGGGGTGTGAAGTTGTTGTTGTTGGCGAGCACTAAGGACGTCAATCTAGACCGTACCAATCCAAAGCTTAAAGAAAAACAGTGCATCCATAAAATGTAGATGTGTATTTCTTTGCTTTTTTACACAAATAGCTATAAAGATAGGACAAACAAGTCAAACCCCAACTATATGTACCTATTTTATCTATGTTTCTTAATAAGGGAAAACACATAACATGTGCACTAGAACCAATACTTTCAGGAAGTAGTAATGAACCAATTGATAGTATAATATAACTCTAGTTTTAATTATTTTCCTTTCTTTGGTAGAATTTTCATCTAACAATATATTTTTGTAATAATTTTTAAGATGTGTAAGTAAAATACCTTGTCCTCTCGGTTTGTTAACTAAAAAGTCATCACCCAAAAGTTCCTCGCATATTGAATTAGTTAGGTTGGTTTTTCTATTGACTGACTTACTCTTAATAGATAGATCTAATAACATGTACATATCCTCTAGTGTTACAGTACATTCACTAATTGAAAAGAAAAAAGTGTGTGTGGGTCTCCATCTTTCATGTAAAGCGAGTATAAACTTATCATCAACATAGTAAGACATAGTTTTCCTAACTTGACCAATATCGGTGAATTATAAATAAGGATGAGTAAACACATCAAGGGCGATATGTTCATGGACACGAGTATGAACTTTAGATGGATTCTACAAAAGAAATAAAAATAATTTTTTCATATAAATAATTGGTTAGAAAAATATAATTGTAATCGTAGTAAAATAAGCACTTACATAAGAATGAATGTTGGTGATGGCTCCTCTATCCATTTCTCCCATGTTCAAAAGATTCATTTTACTAGTAAGAAAATATGAGAGAATGTGAGTATTTGTTGGTGATGCAAATATGAGTGAATGTGAGTATTTGTTGGTGATGAAAATAAACTGAGTTGAGGTTTATTTATATTGAAAGAAGTGATGAAATGTTGGTAAGGGAGTTAATTTACATTTAAAGGAATTTGTTGAGGAGTAAGGGAGATAGGTTTACATGATTAATGCATGTATCGGGTTTTGAATGCATGCAAAAGTAAGGTGCCCTCTGAATTGAAGACCATGTTCAAACGTAAGTACTAGAGCCAATTAGATGGGGATGTTGTATCTTTCATAGGCTTGGCAGGATTTGTAGGCTGCATGTTTCATAAGCTTTATAGGATTCACATGCATGCAGGTTTTGAAGGCTTTCCAAGTTGTGTAGGATTCACATGTGGCCTGCACTAGCACCAGTTGGACTGTCGACACCTTTGAAAATTGATTCTAATCGCCAATTGAATTGAAAAGTATTTTGAAAATTGGTTGGAAATGTCTATTAATTCTATACTATTAAAGATCTCCCAAACAAACTGCAGATCAATCTATACCAACTCTAGATCTATCTAAACCAATTTCAGATCAATCTCAAACAAAAAAAACTCAAGTCATGTCTTTTGCAGCCAAATACATTATTATTGCTCACTACAATAGAGATACATAAGTCTCTGATGTATCCGAGTTAGGTTTTCAAAATACCGATATTATCTGATTTGCAAACAATAAAAATTCAAATTTCTTGCATTTGAAAAATAGAATAGAATCAAAGCTAAGGTTTGGTCCTGTATCATAAATTTTATATTAAAATAAATTATTTTTTAAAAACAATCACGTCAAAATTTATCAGTTAAGGGTTCAAGACAATGAAGATGTTGAAAATATGTTTGTTAGTCACAGACATTTTGGATTCAACTATATTGAGTTAAATATTTTATTCCAACAACATCATTTGTCTAAACTGTTAGAACAAGATTTTATCATGACATGTTCTCTTTTAGTTTTGATGATAACACAAGTATTGAAAGAACAATGGTTTATTTGATGTGTGTTTTATTTATGCAGGTTCTTGTTGTTGTATATAAATAATCAAAATTTGTTTTACTTAGACACACTTGGGAGTTGCTTCATTTCTAGCTTCTGGTGGCAGAATCTAAAGAATGTTTACTGGTGTGGCTTGGCGTAGACTCTGGTGCTGAATGTCTAGTATTTATATGAGTCACTACACTTGGAAATTGTATATTAGAATATGGTACCACTAACAGTTGGTGATAAAGCTGGAAGTCGTCCGTACTGCTGAAAGCAAATTGTACTGTCTTATCAGTTTGCCAGTCAAAGTCTACAGATTGCAAGGCTTAAGAAAAGCTGACATGCTTTATAGATGACTACTTCTAACGACTCTAGCAGTACGAGAACCTCTTGAAGACTTAAAGGTTAAACGTGTTACACACTAGATGCAGAATCTGTTGTCCATCCATCTTCAACGTCTCTTGTACTATAGGGCAAAGATAAAGACACTTGATCAAGTTACTTCCTCAACGACTAGTTTTCTGTAAAGGCTATAAATATGGCTGAAGGTTCCTACAGAAAATTAGAACAAGGATTCTCCATACAAACGAGTAGTAAGATCAAGCAATTATCAACTCTATTGTAATATGCATATTTTCTATTTATAGATTATAATTGTAAAAGCCTTAAGATTTATTAAACATTGTATATCTTAGAAATCTTAAGTTCTTTAGGTCTTTGTTATGGTGATTTCCCTTACCTCTGATACTTGTATCATGTACACCTTGTTCTCTATCCTACTGGACCCGTTTAGCAGTTTAGATCAAATTCTCTTGCTATGTACATGAGCAAAAGTCTTGTCTCATTGAGATTCAAGCAACAAGTCTTGAGCCCAGATGCTTAAGCCACATAAGTCTCATTGCTTAAGTTTTTGAGTTGTAAAAGTCTTATTCAGCTAGACTGATTGAGCAAAGGGAAAGTCTCCTTCTGAGCCTTGAGGGTAGACAACCCTGCATGGATCAACTTTTTCACCTTGATCCTAAAACTCTTGCATTCCTCGACAGAGTGTCCTTCTGCTCTAGTATAGTACTCACATTTCACCTCTGGATGGTCTTCTTCAATGATTAATTTCTTGTTGTTTACCAACCGTCTGACTCTAGACTGTAGCGCAGGACAAGTATCCAAGTAATGTCCTATAGCCCCTTCGTGATATTCATATGTCATATTTGATTGAACTGTGGAGGATAAGAGGTCGATATAGGCTCGATGGGCCAAGGAGTTACCAATGAATTTTGAACCAACTGCGGGTATATTTTTCTGTATGATACAAGAATCGAGTTGAAGTGATTTTTGTTCCTTCTATTCTGACCCTGCTCCTGCCCTTGATCTTGACTCTGATGCCTTGGGGAAAGGTAGCCACTAGAGGTTGATCTTCTAATCTGGAAGTCAAAGGCTAAAAATGACATCTTGAAGGAAGGTCATGTGTTAGCAAGTGAGAAGATTCCATATGGAACGACTCTTGATTCAGATAACACCAGATGAAAGTAGAGGATTATCTTTCTTTATTGTAGCAATGGGCACAGAGTGACCCTCTTTTCTCAACAAATCTTGCAAATTTTCCAATACCCAATCCATTTGGCTCTTCAAAACATTGATCTCCCCCTTTAAAGGTTTTTGTCCTCTCACTAGCTCGTCCACCATTTCTTGAGGCATGGTTCTTCGTTCTAAACGAGTGTTAGGAATCACCTTACTGGTCATGGAAAAAGGACAAAATGAGTTTCTGTTTGGGAGAAAGATATGCAATGCATATGAGATGTAGATGTAATGTAGATGCAATGATATGCAAATGCAAACAAAGTAAAGCTCAGGATCACAGGTATCACGTTCTCAAGTCAAGCATGACAGTGGGTAAGTAACTTATATCTCTGATCAAAGGAAACCCCACGGGTAGGCTCTAAACGGGTAAGTGCCTAGAGTCATGGATCTTTTCAAAGATGATATTGCCACGAAAAAGGCTCATCTGACAATAACACCCTCGAAATTATCTCCTCTAGGTGAGGTTTTCACTTTGTCCCAGGAGAAAGACTTCTAGTGGGTCTCCACTACACAACCATCGAGTCCAAGGTTTCTAAAAGGCATCTTAGAGTCATAGATCGAGGTTGAAAGTATCATTGTCAAAATAATGATACGTTCAAGGGATCTCATTTGATTGGGGCGTTCGATCAACCCAAGAAGGAATGACCTTCATGAGTTAACACTACCAACTACCATGGAAAAAAGGTTAAAAGGTCCTTAGAGTTTTCAATTCAGGCCTGAAAACATTAATGCCATGGCAAAGGCTCACCACGACAATAACATTCCCAAGGGAGTCAACTCTAAGTGGGGCTTTCGTATCCTCCCAACGAAAAAGGCTCCTCGTGGGATTCCACTACAAAACCACCATCCTAATCCTAGATTTTTCTCAAACTCGGCTATAGAGCCAACTCACAAAGTGCCCATAATCAGAGAAACCCAATAGTGTCATAAGAGATAATAATAGGATATACAATAAAGATAAACAAGAAAATAGATAATGATCAAACAAGCAAGCAAACAATAAGATAACAAACAAAAAGAAAACAAACAAGTGAACCTAACGCTCATGAATTGAGTCAAGTTAGTATTAACTCTCTCTTGCATAGGGAAATCCAATCTCTCCAGCAGAGTCGCCAGCTGCCGTACCTCGAAAAAAGCACGATCCTTCACGAATGGTCGTGAAAAATAGAGTCACCACTGAATTTTATTCATTCCAAGATAGAATAGGAAAATAACATGGTCATCGCAACCAAGTTCTAGGTTTGGGAGTCGGTTACGTGAGGGGAAGGTATTAGCACCTCTCACGTTTGTTGTACTCAACGAGAACTTCTTAATTCAATTCGTGAGAAATGTTAACTTTATTTGTTTGTCTTCTTCTATGAGAATAAAGTGAAAAGGTAAGGTAAAAATATCTAGATTTCTAAGGGGAAATGGGTGGTTTTTTATGAGAAATGTTAACTCCATTCCAACTCCATTTTCATCTTTCATTGAAATTTTGTTTAAGTATAGTTAAGTTCATTGATATGAGATTTGAGAAAATGCTCGATGTTGATCGAGGTTTAAATTTACGTACGGAAAAGGTGAAGTTAATGGTTTGAACTAAACGGAAAGGAGGTTCTAGTGTGTAAGGGCAAGGTCGATGGCGATGCACAAGGCAATCGACTTACAAGAATTGAGTAGAGCTTGATATAAGGATCAAGTATGCTTTAGGGTTTGAAATTCAATCATACAATGACAAAATATAATCAAGCAAGTAATGAAAGTTATAAAATTATTTTACACTTCATGGGGAGAAAGGTAAATCTTTTTGAATGGGGAGATACCACACCATAGAAAAATAAATCCAATACACACACACACACACACACACACACACACACACACACACAAACACACGTATGAATAAGAGTATGAAAAGAAAACCAATTCTCATTGTATGAAGCCTAAGAGGAGGCTACGGGACCAAAGGAAATCAATTTAGGACCCTATTAAACTCAATTAGAGTGAAATTTCGTGGGAATTCCTCTATATATGACTGATCCATACATTCTATGCATCCATACAGTTCTCGAGAGTTAAATTGAATTTCAACTTCGAAGTCGCGACACATTGAAAGACAATATCATAGCACCAATATCGTCTATTACTTAGCAACGACACAAAATTTATATCAACTCTAACGTAATCGAAAATAAAATAATAATAAGACTAATTATTAAAACAAAAGAAACAACAAAACTCTATCATGTGGTGTAAATAAAAATAAAAAAAATAAAATGATGGACCTAAACTAGGATTAGAGGTGGGCCCAAAATAAATACCCAAAATCAAAATAATATAAATAAATGAATGAATGAATAAAATAAGGTAAACCTAAATTATGTAAAAGATAAAAACAAGAAGAGGAACTTTGTTTCAGCCGCCTGAATCGTGCTCCATGACGAACATTGTTCATCGTCCTCATGCGGTACAAATGCAGTAAAACAGAAACACACATTACTCCTTGAGTACAAATTAACACTCGAACAGGAACGGTCATGCGAGAAAACATATCAATAATGCCCCAAAAGCCAACAATCTAATACGCACGCGGTTAATGGAATCTGAGCATAGGTCATATATAAATAAAACAAACATACTACATGTAGAAAAAAAATGAATCCTAAGAACATGAACACCAAAGAAAACTTATTCATCTCGCTACAGTTGACAGTACATTCAGTTTAAACCAGATTAAAGCCAACACCAATAACATACTCGAACAAATCCAAAGAAACATCAATGAGTTCAAGTTATTACCGACAGTGGGTGTTATGTCTGCTATGTATTAATGCTTGAGATTAAAGTTGAGTTGTTGTTCATTCGATCTTGTTGCTGAGTTGCTGCTCAAAGTTGATGTCCAAAGTAGTAGTTGTTAGAACATAGATTGGTTCTTAATTATATCTCTATGTTTTGATGATAACTCTTATGAAATTTTGTATTAAAGAATTATATACTCTAAAAATTTGTTCAAGTATGTTTTCCGCAGATATTAAAGATGATATTATTCTGAAAGCAAATTAGATCTGAACATGGAAATATGCAAGGCTCTGAAGCGTCAGAAGCATCTCTTAGAAGATTCTGAACGCTGCCTACAGAAGATTCTGAGCGCTGTCTACAGAAGAATCTGAAGCAGAAGCTACAGAAGAATCTGAAGCAGAAGCTACAGAAGCATCTGAAGCATTGAAGACTTTTGTATGAAGAGTTTCAAGCACAGTTTTTCAGAAGACTCTGATAGTACTGTAGGCTGCAAGTACTGAGGATCTGATCACAAATTCTGCTCTGAATTATTACACGCTGAAAGCACACTTGCTGCAATACTCTGATTCAACAAACTCTGATAAACATCAAAGACTCTGATCACTCAAGGCTCTGATGTTATTTGCTGAGTATTAGAAACTTGTTGAAGAAGAGTTCAAAGTTATGTCTGTTGTTTTGGCCAAACGACTCTTTCCTCATTTATGCTAGACACAAGAACACAGACAAAAAGGATTTCTCTGTGCATTCTACTTCTAGGAAAGGTCAAGTGATGTGAAGACAAAAAGGCTACAGCCCTTTTCAGTACACAGCCTTCAACGTGAAAACTACTTGGACTACTGTGCCTATAAAAGCAAGACTCAATCTCTCTTCTTCAGTTGACGAAATATTGAAAGAAATTCATTACAAGCTCTCATACAATTTATTCTCATTGCTGAATTTATTTCATAGTTCTTAAACTTAAGTGTAAAATCACATTTGTGATATAGCTTAATTAGAAGCATTTAAACACTTGTTTTATTCTTACATTTGATTGTAAAAGATCCTTAAGAAGATCCAATTGTGATCAGTAGTTCTTGAGAAGACTAAGAACAGTTGTTCTTAGTGCTTGCTATTGTAATCAAATGATTAATAGTGGATTAAGTCCTTGTTGAGAAAGGCAAATCACTCTTGATAGGGTGGACTGAAGTAGTTGAGTTCAACGAACCAGGATAAAAATCTTTGAGTTTTTATTTCCATAATATTTTCTCTATACTTATTCAACCCCCCCCTTCTAAGTATTTTATCACCTTCAGTAGTGTTGCAGCGAGCTGTTGACAGTGTGTTTGAATCTTGGTTTGATTACGATACACACAACATCAAAGGCGGTATCGTGCTTTGATCGAAGCTGGAAAAAACAAGACTCTCAAAATGTGATGTTGTTGTTGTTGAATGATGACAGCTATGGTGTTGTTGTTGACCCTTGCGAATGAAGTACAAGCTGCACAAAAATGGACATCAAACCAACATAATAGGAAAATTATTCATAAAAGTCGAGAAAAGGGGAACAGAGCTAAGCTAGAGATACAATTTCCACTGTTGTTGTATCATTGTATCACTGTGTTGGAATAACGGCGGAAAAACGAATGTGTTTAGAGGAGCTTGGTGTTGTGAATTGTTGAGGTGAGTCGAAGATGATTGCATAGGGCGGATCGAATATGGCATGGAAGAAATGGCGGTAAGCGTGAGTGATGAGAGACTGTGTGAGACGGTTTCAGTTGTTTAGAGGGGAAGAATTGCGCAGCTAGAGTAATGGTGTGAGTTATGTTATTGATGATAGGATGATAAGAGAATGATATAAGTGGTTTTCTACTCTACAGAAGAAAAATTACTGATGAGAGAGGGATTTAAAGTGTGGAAAACAATGGTATTAGGTTGTAAGAAGAATTGTTCTCTTCTTTTGAAATCTCTATGCGCCGCCCCTATGTGATGTTGGTCTAGGTCTCCTTTTTTCTCCCATCTACCACGTTAAACAATATATATATGGTATGACTATGTTTGTTTAAAACTATGTGAATGTAGTAATGATACTTCCAATCCTTCATGGGCTTTTGATATGGGCCTCTCTTTTTTGTAATGAGTTTGGGTTTTAAATTTGGAGTGACAATGATTTAAACTTGTGACTTGAATTTCTTTTGACAAGAAAATAAATTTGTGACTTGAATTTTTTTTTGAATGGAATTTAAACTTGGTTATAGTTTACAAACATGAATCTTGAAATTGACACTTTGAATTTGGAAATGGAATATTGCACTTGAATCTTGGATAGAAGTTTTCATGAAATTGAAAATTGAAAGAAATTTGCAAATTGAATCCTTGATTTGAATTGAAATGAAACATGGACTTAGTAGCTTGACACGAAATTGAATGTGCTTGAACTCGAAGCTTGTTTGAATTAAAATAAAATTGAACTTGAACATTGAAACTTGAAATGGAATGAGATTAAATGAAACTCTTGAAGATGAACTTGAACTTGAAAGTCAAACTTGACTTTTGATTAAACTTGGAAATGCACTTGAAAATGGATTGGGTTGAATTTGGATTGAAATGAAATTGAAATTTGAATTTTGGCGACTTAGAAGTGAGGATTAAAATGGAATTAAATCGAAATGAAACTTGAATTGGTTTTGAGTATGAATTGAAATTTGAATGGAACTGAATTTGAATTGAAAATTGGAAAGAAACTTGAATGGGGTAGATAGAATTTAAAAATTGAAATGAGATTGAATTGGAATTGAAACTTGAATTGGACTTTGAATTTGGAAAGGCATGAAATTTGAAAACCTTGAATCGATTCCATAAGAAATTAAACCCGACATCTTGATTCCATCTTGCAACGGTCTTGAATTGAAAGCTTGAATCTTGCTATGCAAAGAGCATGAACCACATAATCAGGGCTTGGGCATGAACCACATAATCAGGGCTTGGGAACGACTTGATATACTGACCAAATGTCTCAACTTTGGTGGCTATATGACTTGATTTCATCAGATAAATTGAATATTTGCATAAAACCCTGATCTAGACCCCCACACACAAATGCTTGAATTCAATCCACACATGTCCTCAAAGTAGCCCATGACACAGATGATTTGAGATACTAACCGCACTGCCACTTTACCGAAACCCTAATTGAAATTCTCCTAAGATGATTATCCATCTTGAAACAAATGCCTTTGCCACGACCCGATAACTTGATAATTGAACTGACACTTGCTTATCTTAAACACGAAAGCTGAGAAACCCTAATCTTCGCCTTGAGCGCACACTGATGAAATAATGACTTGCTGAGAACCAAATGCCTGATTCAGAATCTTTACCGTAACCTGATAACTTGACTTGATAACTTTGTTGGATCCCTGATTCAATCTTGGAAGACCTGAACTTAAGCGACAAGAAAATGAAAAGCAGAAAGACACACATTTCGTAGGCATAACGCTTAGATGACTTGAATGATAGATATGATGCACAGATGATGAAAATGCTATGATATGTATGGTTTGACGATTCAGGGTCAAAATTAAGGTGTAACAACATGCTTTATGGATATCTATTCTACACGGCTCTATAATACATGATCTACTTGAAGACTTAATGGTTAAACATGTTACCCAATGGATCAAGATCTTTTGGCGTATCTATCTTCAATGGCTCTTGTACTATGGAGTAAAGCAAAGACACTGATCAAGTTATCTCATCTAACGGTTAGTCTGCTACAACTGCTATATAAGTGGTTGAAGGTTCAAACTAAATCTTCAACAAGGATTAATCAGAAGAATGAGTAACAAGATCAACAATTATCAACTTTATTGTATATGCAGATTTTTTGTTATAGGTTGTAATAGTAAAAGCCTTAAGATTTCTTACACATCGAATATATTATAAATCTTAAGAGCTTTAGGTCTTTATTATGGTGATTTTCCATACCTGCGATATTAGTATTAAGTACACTTTATTTTTCATTATGCTAAACTTATTTAGCAGTTTGGATTAAGACTCTCGCCAAGATGCTTGAGCCATGTAAGTCTCTTGCTATGTGCTTGAGCAATGAAAATCTTAATCAAGTAGATTGATTGAGCAGAAGCCTTGTTTTATTGGAATACAGGCAAGAAAGTCTCTCGCCAAGATGCTTGAACCATGTAAGTCTCATGCTATATGCTTGAGCAATGAAAGTCTTAATCAAGTAGATTGATTGAGCAAAAGTCTCGTGTCTTAGGGATTCAAGCAAGGAAGTCTTGGGATAATGTGACTTGAGCAGGTTGTCTCGGTTCATAAATTTTGGAGCAATAAGTCATGAATCCAAGGGTTTAAGCAGGGAGTCTCGTTTCATGGAACTTGGAACAAAGTTTTTGAATCTGTAGGACTTAAGGAAGAAGTCTTTGTTGGAAATTCACCTCACACCCTATGAAGAATTCCCTTCAATCTTGATCTCAAAATTGATGAACAAACCCACAATATGATAATGATGGTAATAACAAGTAATTATCAAGAACAACAAAAGAGAAGAAGAATAACAAACAAGAAAGAGAAGAATGAGAGAAGAAGTATTTGGAGAGAATGTGTTACCCACAACTGTGGGATTTCTTATTGAACTTTCACTTGCTAACTGCAACTGTGAAATCTGTTCTGTTGTGATATAGAATACAAAGCAAGGCACCCTATTTATAGTTTTAGGTTTACACTAGCCCAAAACATAAAAGGCCCAAAATATTCTAAATCAAATCTAATCATATGATATCAAATCTAATCATATGATATCAAATCTAATCATATGATATCTAATCATATCATATCAAATTAATCATATGATATCAAATCTAATCATATGATATCAAATCTAATCATATCAAATCACAATGAATTATATTTAACACACCACCTAATTCATTGTGTCTAAACTGTCTACATTCATCATGACCCTTAGTCTTCTGAAGGCTTCGACCTGCACTCCCTTCGTCATGATATCTGTAATCTGATTCTCAGTTCTGCAGTGTTCCAACTTCATCTTCCCTTCTGCTACCCGCTCTCGGAGATAATGGAACCTCATTTCGATATGCTTGCTTCGACCATGAGCTATTGGATTCTTCGCCAAGTTGTTAGCTGACATGCTGTCTATTTTCTTATTCCAAGCTCTTGGAGCTTGCTTAAGTCCATACAGAGCTTTATGAAGCCTGTACACCTTTCTTTCTTCGCCTTGTTTCACAAACCCATCTGGTTGTGCAACATAAACTTCTTCGTCTAAGGGGTCATTAAGGAATGAACACTTCACGTCCATCTGACATGTGTGCCAGTTGTTCATATTTGCTAGACCAACAACCAACCTGATTGTTTCGATTCTAGCAACAGGTGTGAATACTTCATCGAAGTCGACTCCTTCCTTCTGAAGAAATGCTTTCGCCACAAGTCTCGCCTTGTGTCGAGTTACTTCTCCTTTAGGATTTACCTTTACCTTGTAAACCCACTTTACATCAATTGCCTTCTTGCCTTGCGGCAATTCGACAAGTGACCAGGTATCATTGACTTCGATGGACTCCAACTCTTCAATCATTGCTTTCATCCACTTCGAATATTTCAATGCCTCAGCTGCATTGACTGGTTCGACATCTGCGTAGAAAGCATAGTGTACCAACTCACCCTCTTCATCGACTACATCATCTGATGTAATTACACATTCTTGCAACCTTGCAGGCACGTGTCTTGTTCGTCGAGGTCTGCTTGAACCTGCTTCATCTGCAACTGGTTCCTGTCGAACTTCTATTTCGACTTCAGTGGCTGCAGTTGCTAAGCACTTGTGCTCCATCACATTGAGTCCAATCTTGAAGGTCCTATTCTGAGACATTGGAGCCTTCAAGATTAGTCTACCACCTGCGTCGAGGACTCTCATCATCCTGTCTTCGACAACTACCTTGTAGTTCTTTTCGACAAGCTGCCCTATACTGAGCAAATTACTCTTCATGCCTGGTATGTACAACACATTGGAAATTGTTGACCTTTTGCCATCTTTTCTCATAATCAGAACATCACCAACACCTTCAGCTGCTAGAGTGTTGTCATTTGCAAACTTCACCGTATTCTTCGACGAGGGCTTCATGTTGACAAACCAATCTTTCCTTCCAGTCATGTGTGATGAGCATCCTGAGTCCAAGTACCACTGATCTTGGAATCTTTCTTCATCGTTTGTTGTGACCATTAGCAACATTTCTTCTTCTTCATGTTTCGCCAGCTTTGCATCAGTCTCTTGATTTCTCTTCTTTTCTAGACAATCACTAACATAATGACCATACTTCTGGCAATTGAAACATTGAATGTGGCTTTTGTCTGTCTTTCGACCACCACCTCTTCCTTTACCTGCAGCACCACCTCTTTGGTTGCCTTGGTTCCAAGGTTTCTTTTGATTCGACTGGTTTCCTCCTTTGTTGCCATTCCAGCTACCTTTGCCTTTTCTCTCCTTTTCCGTCTGTGCCTGCAAAGCCATATCTTTCGACTTTCCTGCAGCTCTCTCAACCATCCTCTGTTCATGAGACTCAAGAGTCCCTTGAAGCTCTTCCTTCGTCAACACTGACAGATCTTTCGACTCTTCTATGGCAACTACCACGTGGTCGAATTTTGGAGCCAACGATCTCAAAATCTTTGAGACAACTGCTTTCGTCGTCAGCGTTTCTCCACATACTTTGATTTGATTCACCAACTTTGTAACTCTGGTGAAGAAATCTGTAATGCTTTCGTTGTCTTCCATCTGAAGCAACTCATAGGTTCTCTTGTGAGTTTGTAACCTCACCTCTTTCACCTTCTCTGCGCCTCCAAACGACTTTTCAAGAATCTCCCATGCTTCTTTTGCTGAATCAACATCACTAACCTTTTCAAAGTTATCAGGATCAACACATTGATGAATTATAAAGAGTGATTTATAATCCTTCTTCTTCAATTCTTTGTGCGCTGCCTTTTCCGCCTCCGTTGCGTTCTCCCCAAGCGATGTTACTCCATCTTTCACAAGATCCCAAAGATCTTGATAACAGAAGATCACCTTAATCTGCTTGCACCAATTCTCATAATTGTCTTTCTTGAGAATTGGCAGGGTCGCCGGAAAGTTGCCGTTCGGATAATTCATCGCCATCACTATCTTCCTTCCTTGAATCTCTCAACCGGAACTCTAGATACCAGATGTTGGAAATTCACCTCACACCCTATGAAGAATTCCCTTCAATCTTGATCTCAAGATTGATGAACAAACCCACAATATGATAATGATGGTAATAACAAGTAATTATCAAGAACAACAAAAGAGAAGAAGAATAACAAACAAGAAAGAGAAGAATGAGAGAAGAAGTATTTGGAGAGAATGTGTTACCCACAACTGTGAGATTTCTTATTGAACTTTCACTTGCTAACTGCAACTGTGAAATCTGTTCTGTTGTGATATAGAATACAAAACAAGGCACCCTATTTATAGTTTTAGGTTTACACTAGCCCAAAACATAAAAGACCCAAAATATTTTAAATCAAATCTAATCATATGATATCAAATCTAATCATATGATATCATATCATATCAAATCAATCATATGATATCAAATCTAATCATATCAAATCACAATGAATTATATTTAACAGTCTTGAACCTAGGGTCTGAGCAGTATAAAAGACTTATGTAGAATATATAAGCGATTATAATCATGATTTGGTTTTTTTTTTTTTTTTTGTCTCAGCTTGTTCCATGATGATATCAAGAGTTTTTTCAAAGTATTGGATTGCATCCTGAATCTCACACATTAAGCGGATTGAAAATAATTGATCAACATTCGATTTTAAATTTATATTTTCTGTCTTGTATTGTTAAAATACTATACACTTTATAACATAAAAGTCATGGATAGATAAAAGCATAACCATCAATGGTTTATTGTTGGATCGTTGGTATTTGGTAGTTAGACCAACTCCAATGGGAGTTCTTAGAGTGGGTTTGCCAACATGGCACTCATATTTCTTGTTTTTAAGATTGCCATGTTGTCGAACGGTGCTTAATTAAGCAACGGTTCTTCAACTGTTCTTATATTAAAATATTAATTTTATAATATAAAAATTATAATTTAATATAAATTTTTATTTATCATTTTAATTATCATATGAAAATTATAATTACAATATTAAAATATTGATTTTATAATATGAAAACTATATTTTAATTATAAATTTAAATTATAAGTTTAATTTAAATTTTATTTATTTTATTTTTATTTATTTTAATTTTTAATTTTAATTTTAATTTTATTTTATATCAAATTTAATTTAAAACACTAAAATTAACTAAGGAGAGATTGAAATATTTTTTAAAATTTAATCTAATTTTTTTTAAGTTTATATAGTAGAATGAAATATTTTTCCTTAAAACAACACTATATACCGGTTGGACTATATAGTAGATTGAAATAATTTTCTGTAAAAAAATTAAAATTATTATTTTAAGTGATATAAAATTTAATATGAATAAAATATTAACATATAAAGTAAACTTGTGGGACCCAATATGAGTTCTTCAGAATTGCACCATTGGAGTGAAAAATTAATTGAGTTGCTTCAAGCTGACGTGGCTTAATAGGTCCCACAAAGAACCCAAAAATGAGTTCACGGTTGGAGATGCTCTTAGTTCCTGGCCATAAAGTGCGGGTTCCTTGACTCTTTTAACGAATTAACAAAAGTGAAAAAGAGACGTTGCGTTGGAACCATTCATTCTTTGTATCATGTGTACGTTTTTGGCCATATTGGAGTTTTCTACTATAATAGGATAAAAACTTATTAGAATTTGGCATTAACACATTCTTAGAGTGTAAGAACCTACTTAAAAAATAAGTGCAACACTTATATAAACTCTTTTTAAGTTATATGTCTAATTAATCTTTATGGTTCAATAGAGTTGTAGTCGAAATTCATTCAAATATATTAAATTGAATTAATTTATTAGCTCAATTCTTTAACTTAAGATTGTTTAAGTTAGTTTAAAAGTCTATAAATAGAAAAATAAATGGTATAATTTTATTGTTTTTAAGGTTTTATTTGAAGAAGCAATAGTATTAGTAATAATAGTAGCAGTATAGGTAACAAGTACTTAAGGACTATTTCAGTATACTTAATTTCAAATGGACTATAATACTAAGTATTTTTCAGGATAATAGCAATATAATTAATGTTATGCAAATAAAAGCAAAAGCAATGTAAACTTTAAGAATGTTTGTTGTTGTTGTTGGTTTTATACTTGTGTCCTTCACCAGGACTAGGACCAGAGTGACTGGTCACACCAAGAACATGAACTGTGTTAACCTTATGGCCTTCAAAACTCTGAAGCTTGTGCCCAACACCACCAGAACTTGGACCAGAATGCTTCATCCCTTGAATAGTTTGAAGATTTTTTATCCTGTGTCCAACACCAGGAGATGGACCAGCTCCTTTCAGAGTCCTGAAAACTCCATTCATCTCTCCAATGGCACCTTCATTGCTTTGTGAAGGCCTAAACAATGGCCTAGCCTCTGATAAATAAGGAGCCAAAGAGACAAAGAAGGAAACAAGAAGAATAAAAGTGAGGAATGTATTTGTATCCATTATGTTTAATTATTCAGTTATCACACTCAAAACTGTGGTTTTGGTTTTGAATTGTATTTGTATTGATGAAGTGGCATCATAGAGGTTCTATTTATAGGTAAACTATACAAGGATTTGACACAATAGAAATAGTATTGTTAAGTGCTGCCATAGGTAACTCTTACTTTTGCTATGGAAAAACAGGCAGATTCTTTAGATTTGAAAGTGATGTTACTAAACCTAACATACAAATTTAAATATTTGCGGCTAATTTTATTAAACCAACTCAATTGATAATTATACAAGAATATTAAATATAAATGTGGATTTGAAGTCATCACATTCCGTTAGTATATTTTTAAAGGGTGAATATTAACAACTAAACAACTTGATAAAATTTTTTTAAACATTCAGTATTAATAAAAATATTTGGTTCTAATATGATTTTTGGTGCAAATATGTTATATATATATATATATATATATATATATATATATATATATATATATATATATATATATATATATATATATATATATATATATATATATATATATATATATATATATATATATATATATATATATATGTATATATATATATATATATATGTATATATATATATATATATATATATATATATATATATATATATATATATATATATATATATATATATATATATATATATATATATATATATATATATATATATATATTTTTTGTCTCTTTTATTTTGTAGCATAAGTTAATTGGATATTTATTTTTGTCAAGGTGATACTTTTATTATACGATAATTAAGTGCATGTTTATTTTAGATCTTTTTATAAGATTTTTATTCCTTACACATGCATTAGAGTATTTTGATCGTTTACTTAGAAGAGTAAGCATACATAATGCAATAAAATATATTATATTTCAAAACAACATTGTTTTGTATATTTTAGATTTTTTTGGATTTTTTTTTTAATTTGTGTCTTTTGTAAGCACTTAAAAATATTCTGCATCAACCATGGCACATGATAGTTTTCTTATTTCCTAATCTCATTTTTCATACAAACATATTTTAATAGGCTTAAATGCAATTGAGATCTCTCTATATTTTTATTTTCTTAAAACTAGGATCCCTCATGTATAATAGTTTACTTAGTTTCTAATCTTATCTTACATGTATGCATACAAATAATATTTTTGATGATTTAAATGTTTTTATTTTAAATCATATTTTTGAATAATATTTTCTAATGTTATTTATTTTTGTTTTACTTATAAATTTATTATTTTATATTATTATTAAAATTGTCTTGAAAATTTAATTTAATCACTTAAGCATTATCACATCATCAATTAAAAAGGAGAGGCCGAATTTCCAGTTTTTAAAATGGAGGATTCAAAATCTCCAAAATAGAATAAGAGAGTAAAATCTCAAAACTATTATTAAAAAGGAGAGGTCGAATTTTCAATTTTCAAAATAAAAGAATCAAAACATTAAAAAACATAACAGATCAAAAATATATTTAAATATTTTTAAAAATACGGTTTATTCTTTAAACAAGATAAATAAATTAAATTAATATATTCTTTACGAAATTAGTTCAATGTACTATTTACAACAAGACTCATCCTCTCTCTCTCTCTCTCTCTCTCTCTCTATATATATATATATATATATATATATATATATATATATATATATATATATATATATATATATATATATATATATATATATATATATATATATATATATATATATATATATATATATATATATATATATATATATATATATATATATATATATATATATATATATATATATATATATATATATATATATATATATATATATATATATATATATATATATATATATTTTGGTACATATGTAGGCGGTGGTATATAATAAATATATAATTTACTTAAAAATTTATATTGATTATACATACTTATTTACTTAATCACAAAATTCACTAATTTGTGTAAATAACTAAAATTGTCTTAATGATTGCAAGTATGAATGTAGTGTATTAACTGTTTGATTCTTAAATATTTGGTACTAATTTAAACATCAGAGATCAGAGGTATGTTACTGATTTAGTCCATTCACTGATGACCCTCCTTCGAACCATTAACGTCATTGAGCCCCCCTTTTGAATCAGCGATTTGTCACTTGTCCCTCCCTTCTAAACCAACGACACACCACCAAATCAAAATCTGTATACCATGATGAATGAAATGCAACAACACACACAAATGCATTAATCACCACCGGTTTTCCCTCAAACCACATACATTTTCAATAAGGTCGTAACCTCAACATAATAAACACGCTATGTAATTATAACTCACCAATACATAATCATACTAGCACTCAGCAACAATTTACTCATATCTCAACATAGCAAAATCAAACAATTCTTAAAACATAGCAACTTTACTTGTTAACTCACAAAGCTCAAAAAATAACATTCAACACACATACTCAACAAATAACATTTAAAGCACATACTCAACAATGATTCTTCTCTAAATCCGGTTCCTCTCTGAATCCATAACTTTGCTAATGTAAGGTCAATACTATAGTTTCTCTCTGAACTACTCAACTCAACATGTTATATAATTATAGCTCAAATTAATATAATTATATAAATATTCACAAATATTTATCAGTAAGATAAACATATAATTACACAATCTTTACTAAGTAAACTCATAACATGTCAGAGTTTTACAAATATACTCTAGCCTTAACTCACTACTCACAAACACAATTTTCACTACAAAAAATATTGCAATTCCTCACATGGTATTTACGTCACTAAGCCAAAAAACACGTCACTAAACAAAATTTGCGACATGGGTAAAACACGTCGAAAAAGCAACGGTGGGAACATTTTCTCACGTGAAAATCACGTCACTAATTTGTGACATGGGATTTACGCCACAAACCATCAAAATAATTGAAAATATTCCCACGTGATTCCCATGTCACTAATTAGTGACATGATTCCCATGTCACAAAAGAAAATCTATTTTAAGTTAGTGACTTTGTTTTCACTTTACTGTATAATTTAATAATAAAAAAAAATATTAATGAATACAACGAATTAATAAATAATAAAATAAAAAATTTAAATGATTTTCAATTTAAATTTTTAATTTTTTTAATATATACGATTAAAAAAAGATATAAATATTTAGTCACATAATATTCACGTCACAAACATAAAAGATAATTAAAAAAATTGTCACGTAATATTCACGTCACAAATATAAATAATAATAAATAAAAAGTTATTCATCGTCACTACTAAATATAGCATCTCCGTCTTCTTCATCATCTTGGACAGAATAATTTGATTGTGAGGCAAAAAATTGTTGCATTTGTGCCTCCATGTCGGATTGCCGCTTCCTCATTTTCTCCATTTCAGCATTTTGCCTATTTCTCATATTCTCCATTTCGGCCTTTACGGCCGCCTCTCGTCTCGCCTCAGATAGAGCTAACTCTCTCACTGTTGCCAACATTTCTGGTGTCAATTCTGCCGGACAAGATCCTCCTTCCCCATCATCGAGTCTTTGAAATAAAGTTTGGTCCCCTTTTCTATAATCGCCAGCCAAAGACCCAAGACCAAAAAAATACCCATTGACTCCCTTCCCGCCTATTGTTAAATTTCAAATATAAAGATCGACTCGTGGATTAAGCGGTGCATTCCCAATCAGCATATATTGAGGATCTTCAGTTAGAAATTGGGCAAGCAAGTTCTGGTACAACTCCTATACACACATTGAAAAAATTAAATTAAAATAAATATAGTTTAAACAGTTTAATTATATACAAGAATTATGAAATAAAATAATTCAACTATAAACAAGTTACCAAGGTTGATTTGCAACGATCGTCAACAAACTCCCCTGATTTTTTGGAACGGCTCATTAATTCGTGGCTCCCTCCCCAAATCCTTTTTCTAATTAAAATAATTAGATTTAATTAAATATATAATAATACAAAATAGAACTTATAAAAATAGTTATAATTACCATTCGTCGACGATGTTCACCGATACTGATACTTCCAACTGTACTAAGACAACTACCTATTATAAAAATATAAAAATATAAATACAAATATAAAAATATAAAATCTAATTATACATTTTAGACTAATAAAAATAAATTTAATATTAATTATTTGCGCATTAATATTTTTTCAATTTGTTTTAATATTATACATTTTACGAATTATTTTTGTTTTAAAATATATATTTTAAAATAAATTTCTTTTATAAATTGTGTTTTTAATAAATCTACATAACATATTTTTACAAGTAATTTTTTCTATAAAATATTTTTTAATAAAAATATTTCTATTTACTAAAAACTTTTTCTAAAAATATTTACAATTCTGTTTTCTAATCTACATAACTTTATGTTTTTTAAAAAATACTTTTTAATTTTTTCTATTTACAATTTTGTTTACTAAAAATATTTTTAAAAATTCTATTTTTTTCTAATATAATATATATTTTGTTTACTAAAATATAATACATATTCTAAAATATAATATTCTAAAATATAATATTCTAAAATATAATATATAATTTGTTTACTAAAAATAACACACTTAAAATATAATATATATTTATTATTTTTAAAAATCTGTTTTTTCTAAAAATTATTTTTTACAATTATGTATACTAAAATTATAATATATATTCTGTTTTTGATAAAAGTAACATATTTAAATACAACAACAACAACCAAACATTTCATATACAATATTATTCTTATATAATCAATATTATTCACATTTAATATATATTATGTTTTTCGTATATAATCAATAAATTTTAATTTTATACAACAACAACCAAACATTTCATATACAATATTATTCCTATAAATATGAAAAATAAATAATTTAAATTACATAAATACCTCAATGGAGCAAAACTAAAGCTTTAATCTTTAGATTTGATGAGCTCCTCTTGAATCTTCCAAATCTTGATCTTCTGAAAAAAAAATTAAAAATTAATAATAAGAAAAAATTAAAATAAAATGTAAAACAAAAATAAAAAGTAAGAATGTAAAACATTTACCATACTTATTGAAAATATCTGTGAAATGCAGTAAAGGAGGAGAGGAACCAGAGATAACGCAAGCAATGAAGAATGGAGAATGAAAAAGGAAGAAGGACGAAGGATGGAAAAGAAGAAATGCGTGAAGGGTTCTGAGATTTGGCATTATATAGTGTAATTTGTGACGTGGTAAACACGTGAGAAAGTACCCACGTGAATACCACGTCGGAACAATCACTAATGCATCTCATTTGCGACGTGAAATGCACTTGGGAAAGTGGCCACATGATAAGCACGTCAGAACTTTCCTAACATTTTATTTTCAACGTTAAAAAATTAAATGACACCCATCGGTAAAAAATTAAATGACACACATTAATGTCTTCCCATTTGCGACGTGGGTATCATGTGGGAAGACCTGGAAAAGTCAAATCAACTTTTAATGTGTCCCAACTGTAAAAGTAAATGCAGACCAACATTAATATTTTTCCATTTGCGACGTGAGTATCATGTGGGTACTTTCTGACTTTGTTTTCCGCGTTGCAAAAATAAAGATATTTTTAAATTTTTGTTTTCCATGTGGTTACCACGCCACAACTTAATTTCTGAATAATTCAAATTTCCCTCCCTCAAAAAACAACACTCAACGTTATAAAATTTCAATTTGAGATGGTTATTAATTAAATAATATAGTGACGTGGTTTACACGTTGCAACCTCTATTTTTTCCCATGTTTTTACCACGTCACTAAATTACTTAGCAAAATGCAGGTTTTCTTGTAGTGTTTGAACATATCTGAGTACTCAAATTTTACTCTAACAACTCAATAACCTTACTCTAAACTGCTCAACAACTCAAAATTTGACCCCTTTTGGCTTTGCAACCTTAAGCAAATGAAAATATTACTCTAAATTAGCTTTATAATGTGAAAAGGCTCCACACTCAGTTCTAGTGTATCATCAAAAGGCAACAAATAGTTACCTAAATCACCAACTACTCAAAACTCAATATTCTTAATACAACTCGATCAATGACACGATTAAAACACTAAAACAAAATATCTAACTTCAAAATAGCACCAAAAATTAAATATTTATGTTAAAATTATGAAAATCTCCAGTAGAAATAATCGTTAAACTCTCTTTCTAACGCAACTGGCCGCACTCAAAACAGGCGTACGAGACTTAAGTTACGCTTAAAACAAGACGACCAACGCAGAACTGAATTTTAACTATGCCCATGGTATAAAAATCATAGAAATTCTACTGTTGTAGTGCTCCTAGACCCCATTTATCAACTTTAAAATAAATAATTTTGTGTTAGCTTTCTAACGCATCTGTCGACGCATCAAATGGACTTACAAAACTCAAGTTACGCATGAAACAAGACGGTCAATCCCTTTATGTCTATCTGCGATATACCGCGTTTTTCTCCCTATTGAACAAATCTAAAGCTTTCCTTTTTGTCTCAACTGCCCCATAAACATGAACAATACGACTCAAACATCACATATTCAACATTTTATCACATCAAATATCACAAATTCAACATTTACTATCAATAGTGCAAAACTCATCAATACTACCACTTTAAGGTTTAATATTGGTATGCCTCACATCTTAAATCTAAATCATCATTCATACTCATAAACATCGAAAACCAAGATTAGGCATACAAATTTACACAAAAATCAGTAATCAACAAATCACGAAATTATCTTCTATCACAATAATTAGGAGAAAGGTTTTGCTCAAACCATATCCACATCCATAAAACTCATCAATGGAGAAAATGAAAAGAACAAGAAAATGGGTGAGGATCTCTCTCTATCTTTTATAAAAATACACCCAATAGTGAATACTCCCCCCACCTTACCTTGAATTTCTCCTTATTTTTCTTGTAAATAAAAAATCTATTTTTAATTATTAGTATTTGTATTTCTCCCCCTTAATCATGACAATTCTCTTTTTGTCCCACCACGAATTTATTATTCTATTTTCCACCCCATAATTCAATATCTTCTATTTCTTTTATTCTTCTGTTATTTTAACTAATAAAAACTAGTGATAAATGATATAAATTCTACCTAACCTCATATAATCCCACAAAAACACATATAGAACTCTAATAAATCATATATACTTATAAAACTCAATTAAATAGAATAATTTAAAAACGGTGTGTCACTTCTCTCCCCGACTTAAATATTTTTTGCCTTAAAAAATTACCTAACGAAAACAACTTCAGATAAGACTCCCCCATCCGGCTATCTAGATCCCACATCACGCTTCCTTGGTATATCCTCCCTACACTACATCCACTAAGGAAACCTTTTTACCTCTCAAGTGCTTCACTTCTCGATCCTTAACCTGTAAGAGTGATGACTCCAAAGGTTCCATTATGATATTAGAATGGAAACTGTTATTATATGTGAACTCAATCCTAGGCAATTGCCTCTGCGTTCCAAAACACAAGTCCTAAAAAATATTCCAAAGAATGGATAGTCCATTTTGTCTGATCGTCCGTCTGCAGATGATAGGTGGAACTCAGACTCAACTTGGTTCCCAAGGCTTCTTATAAATCTCCCAAAACTATGATGTGAATCTTTAATCTCTATCTAAAACAATACTCGACGACATACTATGTAGCATCATAATCACACTGATGTAGATCTCTGCTGACTTCTATAATGGATAACTGATCTTTATTAGAATGAAATGCACCGACTTAGTCAATCTATCAACTACAACCCAAATTGGTCACTTCCTCTTGTGGTCTTCGAAAACCCACCATAAAATCCATATAGATGCTATCCCATTTCCGCTCAGGTATAATCAGAAGCGGTGACATATGAAATGACTTCCTACTCAAATCATTTGCTACCACATTCACTTTACCTGGATTATAACTCAACCTAAAATGGTAGTCCTTCAAAAACTCTAGACATCTTCTTTGTCTTATATTCAGCTCTTTCTGATCAAGTAGATACTTCAAACTCTTATTGTCGTTGAAAACTTCAAACCTCAAGTCATACAGGTAATGTCTACACACTTTAAACACAAAAACTACTACTTCCAACTCCAAACCATGGGTAGGATAATTGCTCTCATGAGTCTTAAGTTGTCTCTAAGCGTATACTACAACCTGACAATCTTCCCTCAAAGAAATCTCTACCCGACCGACAAACATGAATCTCAAATCCTTACTCTCTTTGTGTTTGTGAAACAACACAACGTCATCCAAAAACCAACACTCTTATAATCAGAAGCACGCTGAACCAACCCTTCACACCTGAAATATCTTTGAGAAGAAGAAACTCATCCCTCACTTATTTCAATATCGTTATTTCTTGCAATCAATTAGGAAAGAAAAACGAGCATCGACTCTGTTCACACACATGTTGTATGCTAGAGAAATAAACAAATTCAGACAACCTAGGCCTAATGAGCCGATCTGCTCTGATACCAACTATGTAACACCCTTTACCCGAGACCTTTGATTTATGAAAATAAGACATGTAATTTTTTCTCAACATCGATGTTACATATATTAACATGCATCTTTCTCCAGTTATAACATATATCAAATAACAACGTAACATCGAACAAATTTAAAGAAAAAATTTATTTTGTCTCAACATAAGTACTTAATGAAATAAATAAATCATTTTAAAAAACATAACATGTAACAAAGCAACCCGTCCCCAGTGTTACATATTAGAGTGACGCCAAAAATAAAAGACTTGAAAAACAGTAAATAAACGAAGAGGCCTCAACATCATCCTCCATCTCAACCTCAGTTAATGCTCATCTAACTACCTGAGTATCTGTACTGTGAGAGTACATAACGCCGCAAACAAAACAACCAGGTGGTGAGAATACATTCAATAAATTTAGTGGTGCATATTTATTAAAGGATAATAAAATTTAAGCAATCACCAACACAAGAATAATACTCACAACAATGCACCCATTACAATAATGAATTAACCACAATGCATGTATGTATGTAATGCATCAACTCCTCGACCCCATATGCATGTGATACTAATTTAGACATCAGTGGTATGTTATTGATTTAGTCCACTTACCGATGGTTCCCCATCGAACCATAAACATCACTATTCCCCATTTTGAATCAACAACTTGTCACTGATCCCCCTTTTGAATCAGCATCCCGTCATTGATCCCCCTTCTGAACAGCCGATACACTACCAGATCAAACTTTGCACACCATGATGCATACATTTCAACAACAACACAGAAATGTATTAATAATCACTGGTTCCCCTTCGAACCACATACATTGCCAATAATTCCACCACCTCAGTATAATAAATATGTTATGTAATTATGAATGACCAATGCATAATCATACCAGCATTCAACAACAATTTACTCCTATCTTAACAGAGCAAAATCAAACATTTCTTAAAACATAGCAACATTACTCATAAACTCACCAATATAAACAAATAACATTCAAAACACATACTCAACAAATAACATTCAAAGCACATACTTAACAACAGTTCCTTTTTGAACCAGATTTCTCTCTGAATCCATAACTTTTCCAATTCAAGGCCAACATTGTAGTTCCTCTCTTAATTACTCAATTCAACATGTTATATATTTAAAGCTCAAATTAATATAATTATATGAATATTCACAATTATTCATCGGTAAGGTAAACACATAAATACATAGCCTTTATTGAGTTAACTCATAACCTGTCAGAGTTTTACAAACATATTATAGCCTTAACTCACTATTCATCAACATAACTCTAAACATGCGAGAGTACTAAAATTTAACTCTAACAACTCAACAACTGTCATCTAAATTTCTCAACAACTCAAAATTTAACCCCGTTTGGATTTACAACCTTAAAAAATAAAAACATTACTGAAAATTAGCTCTATAATGTTAAAAAGGTTTCATACTCAACTATAGTATATCATACACTTTCAACTTCAACTCTAAACTTGTCAAATGACCATAAACAAATAAAAATATGACTTTAAACTCATCTAAAGGCAACAAACAGTCACGAAAATCAACAACTACTCAAAACAAAACCTTCTTGATTCAACTTAATCAATCACACAATTAAAACTCTAAAACATAATGTCTTACTTCAAAATAGCAACAAAATGACAACCTTATGATAAAATTATGAAACTCACATCCAGTTTAAAAGATCATTAAAGTAATTGACCTCACCTCAAACGGATTTAAGAAATCCAAGTTACGCTTGAACTAAGACGACCAACACGAAACTAGAATTTGACTACATCTCTGGTATAAAAACTAGAGAATTTCTACTATTGTATAACTCCTAGACTTGATTTCCCTGCCTCAAAAGAAATATTATTGCGTTAACTTTCAAACGCAATTAAAGGAACCTCAAAAGAAATTACAAAATTAAAGTTACGCATGAAAGAAGATGGTTAATCCCTTTCTATCTCTTCCTCCAATGTTCTATTTTTTTCTCGCTTTTAAATAGAACCAAAGCTCACCTATTTGAGTTTCAAACACCCCAATACAAACATATAAATATAAACATAAACAATATGAATCAAACATCACAAATTCAACATTTTATCACATCAAACGTTAATAATTAAACATTTACTCATCAATAACTCATAACTCATCAACATATCAACACTACCTCTTTAAGGATTAAACCTTGGTATGTCTCATATTTGAACTCTAAATCGGCATTCATACTCATGAGCATCAAAACCTAAGATTAGGCATATAGATTTACATAAAAATCAACAATCAACATAGCACGAAATTATCATCTATTATAGTAATTAAGAGAAAGATTTTGCACAAACCTTCTCCACATCCACAAAAATCATCAATGGAGAAAATACAAAGAACGGGGAAGAGGGTAAGCATCTCTCTCTATCCTTTGTGCAAATACACCAAATAGTGAATAATTCCCCTTACCTCGAATACATCAGAAAAATGTTGTAACTTGACTATGGAGTTTCTTCTAGCTAAGGTTTCCTCTTCCTCTCCACTTCTCTCTTTTTCTAGACTTTTCATGTACCTCTCATTCTTTTTCCTACTTTTCTCCTTATTTTTCTTGTAAACAAAAAATATAATTTTAATTATTAGTATTTCTATTTCTCCCCCGTAATCATGACAATTTTCTTCTTATTCCACCAATTACTTTATTATTCTATTTTCCACCCATTTAATATATCATATTTCTCTATTTTCTTCTATTATTTTGATTAATGAAAACTAGTAATAAATGATTTAAAGTTTAACCAACATCATATAATTCCATAAAAACACATATAACACTCCAATAAATTATATAAACTCATAAAACTCAACAAAATAATATAATATAAAAACCAGGGTGTTACAAGGTTTATAATAAGTTTATCACTTCGAAGTAAGTCGAGGAAGGTCGACTTCTGTTCAAGACACCATTTTGATGACATTCTACTTTATCTACTTCCTCGAAACCACTACCATGGTCATTCATTCTTATTGTATTTTCTTCTTGTGGTTAGTGCCTATTGTGATTTGAATTATCCTACTATTGAGAATAATTTTTAGGTATAGATCATATTATGTGTTTAACTATCTATTTGAATTGATCAATTATTACATACTAACGTGGCTTAAATGCACTTTTGGTCTTCTATATCTTCGACTTTTAATCTTTTAGTTCTCTATAAAAAAAACTTAGTCGTTTAGTGCTAAATTTAACATTTCCACGTTTTTGTGTTTCTCTCTAGATTTTTGTAGTTTACACTTCAATTTATAATGTGGCTCTAACATGGAATTGTGTATGTCACACCATGTCACAAACTTTTTTGACATGTCAATTAAAACAAAATTTAAAAACCATTTTATATTATCATTATATTTAAATAGTAATAATTCATTTTAAATTATCATTAAATATAATTAAATTAGTTACTTTTTATGCAAACACAAAAACTTTCCTCCAACCATCGTCTTCTTCGTTGGGAAAGCATAAACCCTAGAGTAAATCCTATATGATCTTCACTACAGCTTCTTCTCAAGTCATTTGAAGTTTGTCACTTACATCATTTCATCACAAGTCAACATGTCTTAGTACTTGAAATCAATAAACACACTAATTCATGTTCTATTTAGAAAAAATTCAAATGTGGTCTCGATGTTCCATTGATGCTAGCATGGACTAATTAAAACTCAAATTTTTGTTTTAATAGGTGTAAGATGTATAACATACTGATGTTGTTTAAGTTTTCCATTCATTGTTGTTTTTATGTGATTCAAAAATTCCTTCATCTTCTTCTTAGTTTATCCAAATTCGGAGACACATGAGTTTTAGTCATTTTGTTTGGTATGATATATAAATGATTTCAAGAGAAAATTATTTAATCACTTCCTTACATTAAAAACTAAATCAAGAAAAGATAAAGACAAATAATGCCAAACTCAAAGAGGATGAATGGAAGATGAATATCATTTTTTTGAATATGCAATTTAAGTTTACTTTGGTCATGAGATTTATATTTTAAATTTCATTCACTACTATAAAAGTATTATCACCTCAACTTGGAAAAGGATTTAACTAAAGTTGGTGGTCTGTAGTAATGAACAGTATGATAGAAAGTGCACTACTTTTCACTACAAGTTAATGTTCGAGAGAAAAAAACTGTTTGACCTTTCAAACATGATGAAAAGTGATTTGCTCATAGGCAGGCACGGATCCACGTCAATATCTTCGAGGGCAGCTGCCCCCACATGGTTGTTTATAATGTTAAAAAAATTTTAATAATTTTATTTTGTACTTGATTAAATTCAAATGTTGCCCCCATAAAAAAAATTCAATATTTTTAAGACTTTAATAGTTATATATTAATAGCGTAATAAAATTTTCAACTATAATCTAATAAAATATATCATTCTATCATATCATATAAGGAATTTAAAAATTTCAATTTGATTTGACGAAATAGATGGTCGTCATTAATTAACAATATAAAATTAATTTATACCGTCGATGTATATTACCCCCACAAACTAAAATTTTTAAATCCATCCCTGGTCATAGGTTTGATACTTAGAAAAATTATTTTGACATTGTAGTGCGCAGACTTTTCCCCAATGTTTTTATGTTTAACGAAGGAGATATGTGTGTCAGTGATAACATTTCACTACGGTTAGGAGACCCAACCGCGTAATTCAATTGTTTTTTTAATAATTTTATTTTACTTTTATATTTGATTTTATTATAAACTATATTTTATATACCACATTTTTACCATAACAGAATATGACATCAGATTATGCACTAAAATGTAGAACAAAACTATATATATATATATATATATATATATATATATATATATATATATATATATATATATATATATATATATATATATATATATATATATATATATATATATATATATATATATATATATATATATATATATATATATTATATTCATATATAACACACAAAAATGGAATGCATCTTAATCCAAAATGTAAAACAAAGTTATACACTATTTACATCAAAACCAATATAACACACATATTACAAAGTCAGTTTTGTTTTAACTTATAAATTTCTTGAAAGTAAGTTGCCAAACTTGAACAAATGCATCTTTTGTCTTCTGTATAAATGGTATCTCGTTGTTAAACATCTATAAGTTGAATGAAATGTAAGATCACTTAATTAAAATTATTAAGAAACTATTATTAGGTAAAAATCATTAATATGTAATTGTAAATATATACTTTTTGCTCCCAAGAATCAACAATGTCGGCATAGACAATTTTTATCGTGTGTTTCATGTCATAAAACCCACACTCGTATCCTTCTTGATGTTTCATGTCATAAAACCCACAATCGTATCCTTCTTGATGTTTCCTTGTCTACAAATAAATTATGTATGGTGAATAATAATACACACAAAAATTACATGTAATTATAGATAAATATAAGTGACAAATAACACACTTATTTTAGGGGTATAAATTTAGGCATTTTTCTACATCCTTTCAACATATTGGATCCCTCCACAACTCTATATATTGAAAACAATTTAAACATTACACACTAATTACAAAGTCACATAAAATGTATATTACTAAGTGACATAAATTATAAACTTACATTGAAACTATATGGTTCATCCTTTAATCAAGCTATTTTTCTAAGAAACATAGGATAATTAGAATTCACTACTGAGAACAGATAATAATTTATTGTCAATGACCACCGCATACGAGCAAAATTAGTAATGAGTAAAAAATTGAGTATTAAATAAGATAAAACACAAAATCATAATTATTTGCGAATAAATATACGGTGGTAAATAATAAACTTTATTCGAATCTGTTAGCTGCGTTTGTAAGTATGTTTCAACCACATGTGATTGATTCAATGAAAATTGCATACTAAATGGATCAAAAAAAATCCATAAATACCATATTTATTTATTTCTCTACATAAACAATAAATGTACCTAAATGTTAAAATAAAAATTAAATATGGACGCGAGTTTTGATATTAAAAGTACTTATGTACGTAGACTAATTTAATTTGACATCACCGTAAAAAATGTATTTACATCCACCACAATTTTAGTATAGGTATGTCCAACGGGTCGTTTCCAAATACAAAATTCTTTATATTCCTAGGATGAATATAGAAAAGTTATATATTTGGATAATACTCTAAATTAACAAACATTTCATATTTAATATCCATGATCAATCATACCAACTTTTTTAATGGATCTTCATGAGGAACTAGAATCTCATTTTGAGTCTATGCAGTTAAACATATTTCTTTTGTGTTGGCACCAACCAAAATCACTTTTTTAGGAAAGTCTAGCATATTTGTATTTGATTGAAAGATTGCACCCATTGATGCCAATTTTTGCATCATAAAAACATCATCAACACAAAATAAAATGTTAAGCAGCAACGCACAACACATGTTATAAGACATGTTACAATAATAAAAATACACAACACATCATATTACAATCTTCTTATCAGTTACACATGTAGCCTATGATGTGAATTCTTCACCTGGTCTTTGTTGGGTCCTCTTTCATTTCTCAAGGTGTGATGGTGAAGATGGATTGTAATCACGACTTAATGACTCATCTCATTGTTGTTGTCTTTTTTTTCATAATCATTTTTTCCCCAATTTTCTATGTCACCAACGACACTATATATATATATATATATATATATATATATATATATATATATATATATATATATATATATATATATATATATATATATATATATATATATATATATATATATATATATATATATATATATATAGCCTTGTTTTCCTTTTTTTACGGACTCTAAACTTGTTATAAACATAGTGAAAATATTAATTTGTAGGGTTGTATCTAAAAAGCATCACCAAAACACTAAATAAGATTATTCTTTGAAAACTAAGATTATACTAACCAATAATTTAGTAGAACTATGAGACTCGCTAAAATTCTCACAAATGTCCATATCAACAAAATTATATTTTGTATTTGGAAAATAAATATTAGGCTTAGGCTTTTAAATGTAATCATGTGTGAGTTGTGACTTAAAGCCCCTCCAATGCTCACCAGCATAACAAATCCATTTATTCTTAAGCTTATCATCACTTTCTTGAAACTCAAAAATTTATTACAATTACATCAACAAGTAGGTATTAATATTTAAGAAAAAACATAGTATCAAATCATGTAAATTAAAACTAATACGTTCAGTTTTATCCATATACTTGCTTCGAAATCACTTGATATTTGGCCTCAAATATCTATCAAAATACTAACTTTTGTATGAACAAGGTATGTCGCATAAATCCTAAGCAAGAAAGTATTCTTACCATAATATGCCCAAGTTTTATGATCAAACACGATCGATAACCTAAAACATATGTTTTGAACTTTTGTTAATTTATCCATCGAAGATTATGGCACCTCTAGTTTTTCTTTTACTTTTATTTACATTAGAAGAACACTCATTTATATGAGTGGTGTTGGATAAATTGTTTATCTAACTTCAAAATAACAACAACAAAAAATAATAACAACAAAAAAAATATCAATCTCAATCACAAAATAACAACGTCATTAAATTTTAGTCTCTAAATAACAACAACAACAATAACAACAACAATAACAAAAACAACAACAACAACAACAACAACAACAGCAGCAGCAGCAACAGCAGTAACAGCAACATCAACAGCAACAGCAACAACAACAACAGCAACAGCAACAACAGCAACAACAATAGCAACAACAACAACAACAACAACAACAACAACAACAACACAAGCAGCAACAGCAACAGCAGCAACACAAGCAACAGCAGCAACAACAACAACAACAACAACAAAATATCAATTTCAATCTCAAAATAACAGCAACATTAAAACTTAGTCTCTAAACAACAACAACATTAAACCTAACATATCTAAACAAACCTAACAACATTACTATGAAGATCATATCAAATATAATCTTGAACTCAAATCAAATTATATATCCTCAGACCAAGTTATAAATTAGGTTCAATAAATTTTCAATCAATGTTTCCCATTTTGTATATCTAGTGAGGTTTTGTAAAACCAATTTATAACAACTTATATAATCACTATAGAGTTCTAAAAAAAATTCCAAGAATATATATATATATATATATATATATATATATATATATATATATATATATATATATATATATATATATATATATATATATATATATATATATATATATATATATATATATATATATATATATATATATATATATATATATATATATATATATATATCACCTATCTAAATGTGCTCAAAGACCCACTCAAATCACCTATTCATAAAAATCACAAGACCAAGTGAAGAAAGAGATGAGAAATAATCATACAATGGATATCACATCATGAAAATCAAACAATTAAACATGTCATTCAAAACACACAAGAGTTTACAAGCAACCATTAGATCATGTAAGAAAAACATCTCAAAGGATTAGGCCAAGGACACTAAAGGAGTAAGGTTAAAACATCATCAACTTGGAAATTCAAACATAAGTTAAAAAATAATCAAATGAAAGTGAATCCAAAGCTCAAACCAAGTTAGTATAGCATGTTATCACATAAACAAATCATCTCAAGCTTCACTTAAACTCAAGTAGACAAAATGGATTCAAACTAGGTCAAA
This sequence comes from Lathyrus sativus, assembly GCA_963859935.3. Lineage (NCBI taxonomy): Eukaryota > Viridiplantae > Streptophyta > Magnoliopsida > Fabales > Fabaceae > Lathyrus > Lathyrus sativus. Next base: position 646,442,056 of record OZ012740.1, on the reverse strand, counting down.
CTTCATGCATATACAATCCAAAACCAAGTCACAATTAGGCATCAATAAAAAACAAAAAAGACCTAATAAAATCCTACAAGAGGCTCTAACTCATATTATATCCATCAAGAAAATATGTGCAAAAGATATCAAAAGGAATTGCATAAATACATCATCAAATCAACTCATCAAGGCAAGCATATCATAGGAATTGAGCATACATCGAGGCTCCACAAAAAGCAATGAGGAATTATCAAAAGCAACACATCAAGACATCAAAGCAACCCTCAAACAATTAACATTTAAATGTTAAAACAAGATAAAAATATCGGGTCAAGAAGGCATGGCAAAAGTATCAAAAGAACAAACCCTAATCCAAGGGTAAACATGTCAAACCACTTTGCCAAATAAAATCAATTAAAAATATCAAAAATAAATGAAAAATAAAACAAAAATATGGAAAATAAACTCAAGACCCTAAATAATCAAAAACATATTTTTGGGGATTTTTAAAATGGTTGGAATAAATAAAAATTAAATGAAAAGGAAAATAGAACAAAAATAAAATAAAAAGAAGAAATAATGTAAGCGGGTGAGAAAGTAAAAAAAACAAAAGAACAAAAATCAAGTTAAAGCGCGCTTTGGGCTGAAATTATGAGGGTGTTAAAATAAATAAATAAAGATAACACCCAACACGCTGAAACCCAACACCTACAACCCTAGATCTGGCACCCACGAGATGCACCCTCAGCGTATCACAGCCATCTGATCAAGATCAGACGTACCCAGAGCTCCTTGGTCAAGACCACACTCTACCCTTGGATCTAATTTGAATAAAAATTAAACACAATGTATGCTCAAGATCCAAGGTCAACCAATGAAACACCTTAAATTAACAAACTGGAAAAATAAAACAAAACATGTGGCATCCACCTTAGATTCATTAATTGACCTGACGTTGATTCATTTAATCAAATAAATCATGACATGACACCTCAAATAATTCAAATTCAAAACAAACGCGCCAATGCCACATCAGCTCTCTCCCTCTTTCATACGCCGGAGCCCTATCTCCGGTCGTCTTCTCCGGTGGACACCTCACCGGAGCCACCACAAAATACCCAGAACTGACAAACAAGATCATCCCTCCACCCAGAATTTCATGTAGCTTCCAAATAAGATATTATTTTTTACAAACAAGCACATTATCAATGTGAATAGAAGGAGGAAAGTTTTGAACACATAAATTGAAAATCATCAAAACAGAACAACAAACTATTCAAACAGTGCCTACCACGAGTAGGACTTCAGATGTACATAATATGAACCTAACATGTGTCTAGAATGAGAGGAATCAAGTTATGAAGGTTACCTAGTGGAGAGTGTTCAGTGCACCTTCAAAACTTGCAGAAGCTTGAGGAAATCTTCATCAAATGCCTTAACACACCTTGAGGATGATGAATCTGGCTTAGAAATGAAAAAGAACCTCTTGAAAAGTAAGCTTCGAAGGCAGAGATAAATGAGAGAGTGAGAGCTTAGGATTTTGTTTTTTGATCAGAATAGAGTGTGGATGCTCTTTCTAGGGTTTCTTTAGCTTTTATATTGAGATCATGGTGTGGTTAAAAACCTTTACTGAGGCTAAAAATGAATGGCTAATGATTTTGGCAAAAAATGATGATGAATGGTGGATGATACGCATGCGCATGCTGGTCATGTAGTGGGCTGGTATTTTTATCCTTGTGGTGATTAGAATGGAGAGAGAGGCTGAATAATCTTGCTACCCAAGTCTTTACTTCTTTTGGCAAAACACTTCAAAATGGTATATGAAGATGTGGCTCTTGTTTGGTTGTTTTTGGTAACATTCCTTGGCAAGACGAAAGAAGGTTATGCGTGTAAAAGTAACATGAATTTATGCTGCAAGAGTTGGTTCATGATGTGCACAAAGAATGGTGACCTATGATGCATGAGAACATATCCGCATAGCCAACTTTAAACCACCATAATTCCAGGAATAATGCTTGACTTCATGAGTTCTTTTGCTTGAGGGAAAGTTAAGAGACTAAAAAACAAATTTCAAGTTGTAAATAAAATGAAACAAGCCTTCAAAGATTGAGAAAAATGGAGTGCAAGTTATGTCTAAAATTCTTCCCAAGGTAACTTGGAAAATTTTTATGTTATGAACCTTTTGGCAACTTTGACACCCTATCTTTGAAGCCACATAACATGAAGCGTTTTGATCCAATGGAGATGTTCTAGTAATGAATATAAAGCTTGAAGAATGATATTCAACTTTCATGTTCAAGGTATATTGATTTGAGGTCAAGAACTTGGTGAAAAGTACCTTGGAAAGTAGCCCCAAAAATCTGCCTAAAACTTGTCCAATCTTGATAACTTTGAAACCCTAATTTGAAGAGATCATAACTTCAGATCTACACATTCAACGGGGAAGTTCTAGTACTCAAAAGAAAGCTTGACGGATTCTATACAACTTTCATGTTGGAGGAAAATTAATTTGAAGCTTGTATAACCATGTAAGATAGGCTTGAAAGTAGGTACTTCAAGCTGAATTTCCATGCTTAGAAAATTTTTTAAGTGTGTTGGAATGCCAAAATCTCCATTTTCTCAACTTTAGCCTATCATATCTCTCATACTATGGATCTTTTGGACTTGATTCCTTCCATAAATTTGTATTTCATGATGTCCTCTTTAATTTGATAACAAGTTTGCTTCCATTGGATTAAAGATGAGGAAGTTATGGAAGTTGCAAAATGGCTAGAATTTAGGGTTTTCCACACTTAACAAAAATTCACTAAAACCCTAATTCAACCAATCTCTTGATTTTGTGTTTCCTCTTGACTTTTATTTTTCAAAACACATGAAATCACTTGAAAACACATAATATACCCTTGGTTGACCTTGAGATCCAAGATTTTGACCCCATTGAACCACAATTGACTTTTGTTGACCAGATGAAATCCTAGGATCCTTTCCACTGATTGGAACTCTTGTGATGGCTTGTGATAACACATAATCCATGTAGAGGACCCTCAATATGTGTGTTGAAATTTAGAATCATGTCTTGCCCAAGTAACTAGCCACAAATGCCTTTTGAACCAAAACCCTAGTCCAACTGTCCACAAGATAGGAGGAGGTGATCAAAGCTTGAATTCTTGAATCAAATGATTGTGAGACTTGTCTTGATAATGAGGGAACCTTATGACTTAAGATTGCCACAAAGTTGAGCATGAACCTTTGATTGAGCTATGAAGATGAAGCTCTTTCTTTGAGGGTTGTACTAAATACCTTGATCCCCTGTCTAGAACCATTGTTATGCACTAATGCCAATGCAAAATGATATGAAACATTAGTCAAGATATAAGAAAAGGGATGGGCAGATTTTGGGGTGTTACACTTAGTAAAACAATGGATAAAAAGTGGATGGCTTCCAATCGATTATCAAAAGAGTACGAGAATGAGGTATCAGAATTAGTTAAGTTTGTTGTTGAACACGCTAAAGACCCTAGTTAAACCACATGTCCTTGCTTAGGTTGCTGTTATAGGCGTCGAATTGACACAGTTCAGTTGGAATTGCATTTGAAAAGGCATGGAATTGATCGAAGTTATACATGTTGGACATTACACGGTGAGATAAGTAACGAGAATGTTGAACCGAGGGACAATATGACCTATGCTTCAAACGACAATGGCATAGATACATACGATTGTGATCGAGTTGTAGAGATTGCAGAAGCACTTAAAGAAGATCTACAGGATTGTCCCAAAATGTTTGAGAGGTTGGTAAGCGATGCAGAGAAACCATTGTATAAAGGTTGCACTAAATTCACAAGATTGTCTAAAGTATTAAAGTTGTACAACTTAAAGGTGGGCAATGGATGGTCAGATACAAGTTTCACAGAGTTATTAGCCCTTATGAAAGATATGCTCCCGAAGGATAATGTTCTTCCCAATCGAACCTATGAGGCCAAAAAAATGTTGTGCTCTATTGGCATGAGTTATGATAAGATACATGCTTGTCCAAATGATTACATTTTATTTCGAAATGAACATGCATCATTAAATGAGTTCGTTAAATGCGGTGTCTCTCGATATAAGAAAAAATTGTTTTCAGCAAAAGTCTTATGGTATTTTCCTATAATTCAGAGATTTAGACGCATGTTTCATAGTGAAACTGATGCAAAACACATGAATTGGCATGCAAATGAAAGAATTATAGATGGAAAGTTTCGACACCCGATAGATTCACCACAATGTATGAAAATTGATAATGATTATCCTGATTTTGGAGAAGAAGCAAGAAACCTTTGCTTGGCATTATCTACTGATGGAATGAACCCATATGATCTTCAAAGTATCTCGCATACCACATGGCATGTGATTATTATGATTTATAACCTACATCCATGGCTATGTATGAAGCGTAAGTACATGATGTTATCTATGTTAATTTCTGGGCCTAAACAACCAGGGAATGACATAGACGTATACTTGACACCTTTAATTGAAGAATTAAAGATTTTGTTGGAGAATGTTGTGGAGGTTTACAATGGATATAGGAAAGAAAGTTTCAATTTGAGAACGATGTTGTTTGGTACAATTAATGATTTTCCAACATACGGAAATCTATCAGGATATATCATTAAAGGTCAATGTGTGTGTTCTATTTGTGAAGAAAACACGGATTGGACGCGATTGGAATTTTGTTAAAAGAGTGTCTTTCTCGGTCATCGTAGATTCTTAAATTCTAATCATCACTACCATGGATGGAGAAAAGTATTCAATGGAAATCCAGAACAAGGTAGAGCTCCACCTACATTGATAGGTGACCAAATTTTTGAAAAGGTGAAAGATGTTAGTACTCAGTTTGGCAAGCCTTTTGCACATACTCTTGTCATACGTGGGTGGAAGAAGAGGTCTTTTTTTTTGAATTGCCATATTGGAAGTCGTTGTATATAAGACATTTTCTTGATGTTATGCATATTGAAAAAAATGTATTTGAAAGTGTCATTGGTACATTATTCAATATACAAGGAAAGTCTAAGGATGACCTTAAAGCAAGAAAGGACTTGGTAGAGATGGGAATAAGAAATGAATTAGGACAAAGGAAAATGAACATATCTACCGCCTGCTGCTTATACTCTACCTAGAAAGGAGAAAAAGATATTGTGTAAGTTTCTAAGTGAAGTTAAAGTTCTAGAAGGATATTCTTTAGATTAGAAGACGTGTGTCTATTAAAGACACATGCTTGCCATGTTATAATGGAACATTTTCTACCAATAGGTATACGTTATTACCTTGCAAAAAGTAAGAAGCGCAATAACTAAATTTATAATGGAACATTTTCCAGAAAAAGTAAGAAGCGCAATAACTAAATTTAGTTTTTTCTTCAGCTCAATTTGTAGTAAGGTGATCGATCCTGCGATATTACCTTGCAAAAATAAATACTTATTACTATGTGTGAGCTTGAAATGTATTTTCCTCCCTCATTTTTTGACATAATGGTACATCTAGTTGCTCATCTTGTGAAAGAGACACAACTGTAAGGACCACTTATATGAGATGGATGTACCCTGTTAAACGTTATATGGAAATATTAAAAGGGTATGTGAAAAACCGAAGTCGACCAGATGTTTGTATTGTTGAATGATACATTATTGAAGAAGCGATTGAGTTTTGTACTGAATATTTGTCCAATGTTCAATCCATTGGACTCCCCAAATCTTATATTGTTGGGAAAAAAAAGAAGGAAAACAGTTAATTGGAAATATTATTGTGACAATATCAAGGGCTGAACGGGAACAAGTGCATTTGTATGTTCTGCACAATGAGAATGAGGTTGAGCCGTATGTTGAAATGCATAAGGATAAACTCCGAGGTTTAAATCCGAATAGAAATGAAAAGTGGATAATACGATAGCATAATTGAAGTTTTATACCATAGTTTAAGGATCATATTTATTCAAAGTTTTATTTAGATCCCACTTCAATAACAGAAAGGTTTAGATGTTTAGCATATGGTTCAAGTTTGCATGTGTTTTCTTATAGCGCATACGCAATTAATGGGTACAAATTTTATACCAAAGAACAAGATGATAAAAGTACTATGCAAAATAGTGGTGTCACTGTGGTATCTGAAGCAATGCACATTTCAAGTTTGAAGGACTTAAACCCCAAATATGCAAATCTGTCATATTTTAGGGTTATCGAGCGTATTTGGGTGTTTGATTATGAGAAGTTTTAGATTCCTATCATTGGTTGCAGGTGGGTTGAAAATAATAGTGGTGTCATACCCCAAATTTTGACCCCTACATTCCATTGTCATTATAGGAGCATTAAGCATTATTTGCTAACCTTAACCATGTTTCAAGTTTATTGTTGTTGAGGCCCATCTGAATTAGGGTTTTGCATCTTTGGAATCAAAAGGATTATTGTTTGATCAGTCAATGTTTTGGATTGGTCATCATCAAATCAAAGTTACATACATTCAAGAATCTTATATTCAACAAGAATCAGGTGCTAATTATCTTATTACAAGATCATTGAAGCTCAATTTCATCTGGCCCCAAATTAGGGTTTTATCAGGAAAAGTCAATAGTGCCTTTGAGTTTTTATCCAAGCATGATCCCAAGCCTTGGTACATGATTCAACATGTTCATATACATCCTTGGAGTCTATCTAGGATGTTTGAGAAGTCCAAATGTGCAAATTCATTGAAGATCGCACAGTTGAATTCATCTGGTACAAATTTCATCTAACAAAGTCAACTCTTTGACTTTTAGGTTTTTTGGTCCAAATTGAAGCATCCATATCAAATTTCATCAAGATATGTTTAATAAATGAGTTTGATCATGAATACGTCAATATTGGAGATGTTTCTTGCAAAAGAAGAAAACTTGGTTAAACTTGAATTTTCTCGAAGTGTGGAAAAAACCTCATTTTGGTACCAACTTTGAGAGGTCATAATTTTCAATCCACGCATCCATTTTTTGAGTTCCAAAGATAAATTTGTATATCTCATCATGTACTAAAATAGTTTCCTAGTGACCTATGAGAAAAAGATGCTTATATTTTGAGTTATGAAGCTTCAAAGTTTGGAAAAATTTCAAAACACTTAGAATATTATCAAGACAACTTTGTTCCTTCATTTTTCAGCCAACTTCAAGGCCAGGTTTCATCATGATCCCTTTAGATTCAATATTTTCATCAAACATGAAATTTGTGAGCATGTTTAGGGCTTTCTAAAAAGTACAAGAACTCCTTCATAGAATATGTGAGCTAGGAGTTTCGAAGGAAAGAATTTGAGGTCCAAGAACTTGAAATACAAGGTTCAAACTTGTTGTGACATGTTGCAAAACCAGTATTTTGATACAAACCTTATTGTTTTAAGATGTTTGATGGTAAGATACCTCTTTATCAGAATAGTACATGAAAATACAAGTCATTTCCCAAGATTTTGAGGCATGAACCAAGTGATGGTACAAGTGGCCATCTCCATTCATAGTACAAAGCATGTCCTTTCCCTCATTTCAGCATGGAGCCACTCCCAAAGTCTCTCAAGTACAAAATCATCTATAGAATCTTGCCCAAAGCCAACCACTTTTTACTTGATGCCTTGAACCGTACAAAAAACCATCATCACATTTAGTTCGAAATTGAAAATGGATGGTTGACAAAAGGTTGGATTCTGATCACACCGTAAAAATCCCCTTTACCTATAAATACCAAGTCAACTTTCATTGCTAAGAGAAGAAAAAAACCTCAGAAACTTCACAAAACACTCTTGCATTCGTGTGGTTCAATATTCTTGCAAAACACCCCAACTTTTGTAAAACCTCTGGCCATAATCATTCCACCCATGCCAAACTCAAATAAGCATCATAAACCTCCTCTATACTCTCATTAGAACTTGTTCCAACTATTGAACAAGTTTTGCAACACACCAAACACCCTGCACCATCTTCAACCTCTGTTATTGCAAGAAGAATCGTGTTCTGTGTTCCAACCTATTTCCAACTAGATCAGCCATCCAAACAAGTTCTAAAGCACTTAAAAAGGCTGAGAAGGTTGTTATCTTCTATCTGCAATAGATGAAAATAAGCCTTGGACTTTCTCTAAGAGGTAGGGTATTTTGACTTTCAAACTCTCATATTCATGCATTGTCTTGTTGATATTTGAATAGAAAAAATGTAGTATGTTTGGTGCTTTGTGATTCTGAATGGATGTTTGCCTTGTTTGGTTTGAATATTACATGTTGTAACATGTTGAACTTCCATGGTGTTACACTGTTGTTGAGTGATTTGTGAATTACTCAGTTATTTTTAGGACGAGATATTGGTATATTCTTGATCCTTGTGAAAAATGTTGTGACTTTGATCTTTACATCATTGAAAATGGTTTAGAGATGAAGGAGTTCTAAGAAAAAGAAATTTTGGCCATGGATTTTTGTTTAGGGCACAAAAGAGAGAAGCGAGGAAGAAGAAGATAAAAGCTGAGGTGGAGGTGAGTTGGCATGACATGGTGCTGATCTGGCCGTTTCAGTGGGTTCTTAAAATATAATGATATACAAGTGTATAATGTTTGGATGTAACAGCCACCCCAATGTAAGAAGCCTTGCCTTGCCTTTCCCTTTGACATGCCTGACCTGGGTTCGATCCTGTTGATCAACCCTTTTTCCTTGTTTTTGCCACTTGTTTTATTTGTTTTCTTCACAACTTCAACTTGTCATAACTTCTTCATCTTAAATGATTTTTTTGCCATTCTTTTTGTAAAATGTTCGTGCTTATGTCTATTTTTCATTTATATTGAGAAATTTTCAAAAAATATTATTTCATGTTGTGATTATCCATGATCTAAGTATATGACTTTTTTAGGGTTTCTTAGATTTCCTTTTGATCTTTTGATTGATCCTTTGATTCTCCTTGAACTTCTTGAGTTGTATGAACAATATGCATCTTGTATGAACCTCATTTGATGTAATGAGCTTATATACCCTTGTTGTTACATGATTATTATTACTTTTTTCAAGTTCATGTCCTTATGTGAATACATGTTTGAATCTTTTGAGACTTTGGTTGTAACCTTGCCCTTAACTTGTGATTCTCTTCTATGATTAAGTGATTTGAATGAACATGTTCTCTATGTCTCTCATACCATGGCTTAAGTGTTCTTAGATACTTCTTTATTTTGCTTTGAAAGATGTTTAGTATGCATGTTTGTATGAATCAATCCTTGTGATTGTTTCTCATCTTACTCAAAGACCATGATTGAACCCTTTTACATGTTGGTTGTTACTTGCTTGTTTAACATGTTCATCTCATATTCATAATGTTTCCAAGATTTTTTGTCACTCATATGATATGATCTTGATGTCTACAAGTTATCCTTTGAATGTTTGCACTTCAACCCACATGTTGTTGTCACACATGTCTCACTCTTATTCAAAGATATTTTGGTTGTTACCTTTGCCATACTTTGGTTTGATATCGATGCTTTAAATATTGTCATGATTTATGCATGTTAATTTTGAGTTTTGATCTCCACCATGATAAGTAATGTTTTGACTTATACATGATTTATTGGTACTTCAAATTGACATCTTTGATGTTTGGTCTTGTAAGAACCTTATTTCATGATCTCTTAGATGTTGTGACATCTATCGTTACCTTTTGATTGTGACCATTAGTTTTGATTCTAACTACTAACGATGGATGCTAGGTTATAACCTTGTCATCTATTTTACTTTATCAAAGATTTGTTTGATGCTGTCACATACTTGCCCACTTCTTCTTGGTTGTTAACATGATTATATGTCTTCATCATATTTGAATGAATATATATATGTGTGCTTAAATCTTGTTAAGTTTCCCCAAGTGCTGTAGCTTGTTATCTCTCATCCTAAAGATTTATCTTGTGTTCCTAAGCCAAAATGAAAGTCTCTCTATTGGCTCAATGTCATAGATGGCTCATTTTTTCTTTTAGCCCCCTCTAGACCTTATTAGAGTCATTAGGAATTTCAATTTAGACTTAAGATAAAACCTACACCCCTTTTGACTTTGTTACAGTCGTACTCTTATAACTTAGAACTTAGGTCTAGAGTTTGTTAACTCTATGTGTGTACCATTGTCATGTGTACTCACTTTCCCTCATGACTTTTAAAATCAATCCCCAGTTAGTTTTCAACTTAGACTTAGAGAATTTGTTAACTCTATATAAAGTATCATTGTTATGAATAATTATTCCCCTTGGAACCTTAACCATAGCCAAAGAGTTCTTTCACCCTAGTTAGGAGAACTATGGTTGCTCTGATTCCATCCTTGTTAGGATACGTAGGCACGAGATGCAACGTCTTGGCGAGCATATTTAGTGTACATACCCATAGGTCTTTACCTTTATCACCATTACCGTAACACATAACTCTTAGGAAACAAATATCAACAAACACACAAATACCAAACAATAGGGTCCTGTAGAGTTCTATAGATACTTAGGGTGCTAATACCTTCCCTTAGTATAACCAACCCCCGAACCCCCTGATCTCTTAGCTTCGTTGTTAGGTAGCGCACTTAGGGTTTTCTTCAATCTTTACCCTTTCCTTTGGATAAATCAAAGCTCGGTAGTGAGTATTTAAAGATTTGTGGTTCAAGTTAATCAATAGCTTGATATCCGATTCTCACCGCAAAAAGTGGCATACGAATGGATAAGTTAGGATTTTTGCAAGTTAACCTCAATAGGGTGGGGTACAAAGATGAGCCTTTTATTCTAGCCTCTTAAGCTAAACAAGTGTTCTATGTCACTGATCCAACAAGTACGAAATGGTCTATAGTGCTTTTATCTAACAAAGTAATTGATGATATTGGAGATCAAGGTGATGTTGATGTTGATAATGAATCATATATTATAAATGATCAAGATGAGAATATTAGAGCGAATGAACCATATATTAGGAATGATCATAATGAGGGAATTTGGATTAATCCATTTGTCTGCGTTGTTAAGAGACAAGTAAGTTATATTCCAACCAAAAAAAGAAAGAGATGTTAGTGAAAAAGGTACTAGTGAAATTATATATTCTGTCATTCAATAAAATTATATATTTGTCATTTTTTATATTCAATAGATTATGGATTATGGATTTTTATATTTTTCATTTCATATTTATGGTTTTCTTTATTACAGATCAGATGGCTAGTAACGAGGAACACTCACATGATACTTCTAAGAATTATGGAAATGAATCAGTTCATGATGTGGAAAGAGATATTTTCCGAGGAATAACTATTATGAAGGGAATCATTCGTGCAAGAGATAAAGGAATAAAATATGACGTACATTGGAATGCAACAGACCAACTAGTTGATCCTAACGGTGCAATGTTGACAAGTTACATTGGTTCACTTGTTCGTTCGCAAATTCCAATCACTTGTGATAATTGGAGAACTCCATCGTTGAAACCCGCTAAAGAAAAAAATATGGAGTGAGATGCAGGTACCATATGTGATATTATTTGTTTTTGTTGATGATTATGTCTTTAAATTACTTATACTAACACACTCTATGTATGTTTTTTCATAGTGGTCTTTAAAATTGGTAACGACCGGAAAAAAATATTGTGGGAGGATGCTCGTATGGGTAAGGATGAAGTTGTTAAGGAAGATGTTCAACAAGTTTTTGAGCAATGTGTAAGTATAACATTATTTCTTTAATTAAATCAAAAGTTTATTAACATATAATATTTATTTTTTTTAATCCCCACTAATATTTTTCGATATGCATATGAATTTCAAAAGAATCTATCTTAGTCTTTAACTCTAGCTGAAGACCATGATTGCAAGAGCATACTAAGTCGAGAATTAAATGTTCCTGAGTATTCTAGTCGTGTGAGGGGTAAGGGATTTGGGGTCACTCCAACAAGCTTGTATAAACATCCAAAGAGTAAAAGTCCGAGTAATAAACAAGTGATGGAATCGTTGGAGGAATTAAAAGCTCAAATTCGTGAATTGCAAAAGGATAAAGAAAGATATATGTCAGAAAGGCGCGGTTCAGAGTTTAAAGATACTAGTGACAAAGATAGTATCAATTGTAATGTTCAATAGAAAATTCATGAGGTAATTATAATTATTATGAAATTAAATTAGCACAATTTTTTAATTGACATATATACACACTAACAATTTCATATTTATTATTGGTTTATGACATTTCACCTTGTCATCTCTATTTATCGTCACCTACTTATCGCATGGTTGGCAAGGGAAAAGTGCATAACACTTTGGGAGATATACTTCACCATAAACCGCTCCCTGCTGGATTTTTGAAAGTATCGATTTATGTTGTTTTAGAGGGGGATGCATTATTACCTATACCGGAAGATGTTTCAGATGCAACATTGGTGGGAGACGCAATAGGATTTTATGTTGCATGGTCGTCAAACCTCATTTTCATAGATAATGAGGTATGTTGAAAACCATTATGAATCTTTTAGTATTCAAATATTTTACGAGCCATGTAAGTTATTCTTACATTTACGTACATTTTATTTACATGGTAATGTTAGACTCCTAAAAAATCCAAATCAAAAGATAAGGGGATTGTGCGGCACACCGAGTCAGTTACATTAAAAAAAGAGGTAAATTGATATATATGCATAAAAAATGTTAATTCTATCCTTCAAATTCAAAAGGTTCTTGATCTTATGCATTACCTAAATCTTATATGATTTTTAGGTTCATGCTTAAGAGTTACAACAAGTCAGCAAGAATATGTTGAACAAAAAAAAGGATCTTGCAAACACCGAGCCTAAAAAAGCACCTATTCTTCGATTTAGGTTGTGCCTTGAAACATATGTAGGAACAACAGATGTGACGGAAGGTGGTATTCGTGAAATACCTATGGAGGAAGGTATTTTTTATTTTTCTTATATCAAAACAATTGTCAAAGAGGATTTGGATCAGATTTATCAACATTCTGAATTAGGCATCGGTGTTATGAATTCATACATCAGGTACTCCGATCAATTTTATTTAATTAATTGAACAATTTATTTACTCATTTCAATGAATATTCTAATGTTGATTATGTTTTTATTTAAGGTTCTTGTATGACAAATTGATGCCCTCACATCAATTGACAAAAAAGTTCTCTTTCTTATCTCCCAGTTGTATCAACGTATGGTTAATCATTCAATATATCCAAATACATTCAAAGATCACTTAGTCGATGCATTTATGGCCAACAGGGATACAGAAAAGTTGTATCTTTTACCATATAATATTGGTCATGAGTTAGATTTTCATTATAAATTCATTTATTATAATTTTTTGTTTTTTGATGTTGTGTAGAAAATGTCCGTCTAAACTTTTGTTTTATTTTACAGTGGACATTGGTTCTTGATTGCGATTAATTCGATAAAAGAAATAGTATATTATTTGGATTCATTATATGGTGATCAAACAAAATACCCAGATATGAAGAAGATGATTGATACGTAAGTGCTGAGATTATTCTAAATATTCGTGTGTATTATGTTATTCATTTATGTGAGATTGTTTTAAACATTTGTTTATATTATGTTAGAGCTATACAAATATTCCGATCACAAAGATAAACTCGAGTACCAAAGAGTAAAGCAAACAACATTACATGGATCAAGGTGCAGGTATATTTTCACAATTTTTATTATAATAGTGATGCTACTTGATAAAACAAATTAAACTATATATCCTGATATATATATTTGTGTTTTTTTTCTATGTGTAGTGTCCTCGTCAACGTAATGGTATGGATTGAGGTTATTTCGTATTGATGTTTATGAAAGAAACTATTCATTTGGATCAAATAGAGATTCCAAATATGGTATGAATTTTTAAGTTAGGATTTATTTTAATAATTTAATGAATATTTCATCTAATTAATTAGTTTTAACTAAGTCATGCATATTATGTTATATTATGTAGTACTTTGATAAATTCAAGTGTGCTACTTACTGGAAAGATAAACTGAAAGAAATTAAGGAGGAATGATATCAATACATTCTTGAGATGAGAATTATATAAGGTATATTGTCCTTCTTTCTTTTGAGTGAAGTTTATGATCCTTAGAGATTTTTGTTGTTGTGATGTTCTATACTGGATAGGAATAGTTCTCGAGGTCATTTTGTATAGTTTTGGAAGTTGTTTTATAGTTCTGGTAGTTGTTGTGAATTGAGGATTGATGTTTGTAATTATGTTTGGTGAATCTTTTATAAGTTAAAGGTTTTGGAAGTGGATAGAATTATGGATGTTTTCTTGGTGTATGAGGTTTGTGTTGAATTATAATGGTTATAAGGTTTATGTGTTGAATTATAGTGGTTATAAGGTTTATGTGTTGATATATATGTTGAATTATACCGGTATATAAGACATATGTATTGAAATAAAGACTTGTGTTGAATTATAAAAGGTTTGTGATATGTTTTGATAAAAATTTAAATTCTAATGGTTTGTGCTGTCATTTTATAATTAAAAAATAAGACTTATGTCAACGCTTATAACAAAAAACGCTTCCTAAAAAAGTGCACAGTAGACCGTGCTTATAAAAAAAACGCTTCTTAAAAAGGTGATTTTTAAAAAGTGCTTTTAAAAAGCGCTATTTACGTGGGGAAAAGAAAGTGCTTTGTAAAAAAGCGTTGCCTAAAGTATAACGAAAAGATACATAAGGCAGTGCTTTTAAAAACGCTTCCTAAAGGAGGGGAAAAATATTTTCTATAAAAAAGCGCTGCCTAAAATAGAAAGAAAAGATACATTAGACAGCGCTTTTAAAAGCGTTGCCTAAAAAGGGACCTAAGGCAACGCTTTTGCATTAAAAAAAACACTGCCTTTACCTACAACAACGCCACTTTAGGCAGCCCTTTTAAGCGCCGCTAAAGCCCAAAAAAAATGTTGTCTTAGGTATTTTATGGCGTATTCAAATTGTTTTCTCATGAATATATGATTCATTTATCGGTCACTTGTCTTTATTCATATTTTTTAATGCATTAAACATATTAACAACATCTCAATATATTTAATATCAATAACCACTTGCATATAAAATAACTAATAATCAACAAAAGTTATTTGCATGAAAGATATTCTAATATCACATGTTAAATATGTCTCTTTTATTATAATTATTAATAAACAAACATGGATATTTATTTCTCCATAAAAATTGCATTCACAAAAAATCATAAATTAAAATTTTGTAAATTTTAAAATATTATATGAATTAGTTATGTACCTTTCACAATCATAGAGAATTGCCATAAATTTTTTTAAAATAGCAACCTTTAATATTAATCACAAATAAAAGATCTTCATGAAAATTTGGAGGAAGAAGATCTTGTCTTGGTTATTACTTTGATGCTTGAAACATAAGTCTCAGTTGTCATTGTTTGACATACTATAAGATTGTAAAAACAATTGATTTAAAACAAAATAGATCGATGCTAGAATCGTGAACGGAATCACTTTTCTTATAGTATTTTAAGCACTCTCAAATTGTCTTAGAGTTTGTACACATGAATACTCAAAATAATTCAGCCTATACTCGAGTTTGCAAAAGATCGGTGAGAACTCAAATGTAAGGAAGATGAAATCTGAAATTTTGTTTAAAGAAGATAGGCTTTTGTGTTTTATTTTTTTTGAATTTGGAATGCTCGATTTATAAGGCAAAGTAGTGGTGTTTCACAAGGTTGCGACCCTTGATAAACACATACTTTTAGCAATACTATTACCAAATGATGTACTGTTTTGCCTACAACAACATTTTTATTAAATGTTGCATTATTTCATTTATAACACTTTTATCAATTGTTGCATTGTTTCGCCTACAATAACACTTTTCAAACGTTGTAGTGTTTTGCCTACAATGCCAATTTTTAAAGGTTGTATTGTTTTGCATTCTGCAACACTTTACGAAGTGTTGTCTATTTCCGACTTTAAAATACAAACTGCTTATTGCAACACTTCACAAATAGTGTCTATTTCTAAATTAAAAAATTAACATTCACTTACATAATTTTTTTTTATCATTTTAAAACACACTCAAAATTATTAATTGGTAATAATTTAGTGACATATTTATTATAAAATATATTAAATCTATAATGATAAATTGAATTGTCCCATGATAAACGAAAAACATTACTTACCTATCGTAAATGCTATAAAAAATGCATGTAATCTTTAGACACGTAAACTTCAGTAACTGATTTAGAATTATTATGGTTTTAAAAATTGGAGGCCTAGGCTGTGAAGACGCAAGATAGAGACAGTCCAAGGTATCCACGAGGGAGGAAAAGAAATGCCAGAAAATAGTTAATGCAAGTAACATCATTGACTTTATAGCAAAAAGCCATCATATAGTGAGTGCTATATGCAATGGACTCGTCACAAATCAATGCCTTTAGTTAGTGATGTGCTAATTTCTAACTTGGAAAGTGGAAATCTATCCAAATTAGTATATTCATCTATTGAGGGAAGAAGTTAAATAATTTTTAAATTGATGTTTATTTTGACTTTAAAAATGTAGATGAATTCTTAGGTATTATAACACTTAGTTTGATATATATCTATCATTTAAATATTTAATGTGATAGTATTTTTTATTTAATTATTTAATAATAAAGTTAAATTTTAAATTATTTTTTAATAAGATACTATTACTAAAATAATTCAAAATATGAGTTGGCCACTTTCATAAGTTAGAAAGAGTAGAAGGGTTTACTTTCATATAAACGGTCACTTCAAAAATAACTTTACTACTTTATACTATTGCAAAATAGCTTATAGTAGGCAATTTGCAACATTAACTATCCTAACCATCAATATTTTCATCCTTTATGAAAAGTCTTTCCTCTTTATTATCACAATTCAGTAAATTGCATCCTATTTCTAATGTAAATAGTTACTTTAGTTTTTGAAAAAAAACACAATATTCAATTTGTTTTTGTAAAAAAATGAAAAATAGTTGTCTCATTAAGGCAATTTAATTGGAGGTTGTGTGAACATCAAATATAGAGTTGCGGGTTTGAACTTGCGATATCCCATTTGTTCATCTTTATTAAGATGAACTCCAACCATTAAACTACTTAATTAAAAAAACAAAAAAATAATTAATTGTATTTTCTAAAAATAAATAAAAAATATACTTTGGTTGGATATTAATACAAAAAATTTAATGTTAGACTTCACAATTGTGTGTGAATTTATAATGGTTATTACCATTTTATCTATTTAATAAAAATTAAAAGTTAGACAATTATTTAGTTGAGGAAAGAAAAAAAATGGTAATTAAGAATTTTTTTAATGGTTATTACAATTTTATTGTCTAGTAAAAATAAATAAAAAACAATTATTTAATTGTTGGAAAAGTTAAAAAATATATATTAAAATATACGATTTTTTGTTGTTGTAAAATTTGTAGTGTTTATGAAGTTGTTATTGTTTTATAAGTTACGGGATTTTTTTCTTGCTACAGAGTAATGAGACAAGAATATCCTCCATTTTTCTTTCTCTTTTGCATTGTTGAAGAGACATTTAGTATGTTGTTATCTATTTTCGTGGATCAAAATAAGTTGGCATGCATACTAGTTAGTAAGACAACCATTCTTAGACACACTTTTTTGCATATGACCTTATAATACTTTGCAAAGCTACAAAGAAATATGCTCAAGAATATGGTCAAAATTCTAGTCAATGCATCAATTCAACTAAGTGTAAGCTTTATGGTAGATGCAGTTTTAGATCTAGGATAAGGCGCATTATAGATAGGCCTGAGTTAGTTATGAGACAAACATCATTTAACTATCTTGGAGTTCCTGAATTCAAGGATAATCCTTGAAATCATCATCTTTAGATCATATTGAATAGATTATTAGATAAACTAACTTCTTGATATGAATATCATCTTTCTATGGTGGGTAAGGTCCAATTCGTGCTATTAGGCATACAAGACATACTTCTGTATAGTATTAGGATTTATGAATGAATAATAAATCTTCTTAGCAAACTAGATTCTTTTATAGTAAATTTTGTGTGAACAAGTAGCATAGAAAGTTGAAATAAAGTTACTACATATTGAAAAATTATTTTCTCACCTTTTTTTGAAGGATGTCTTTTCTTAAAAGATGTTAAGACAGTAAACAAAGTTTATTGTTTTTATCTTTGTTGAAAGTTGTTGAATATCAATAATCAATGGTCTTCTATGTTTATTTGTAGATACTTCAAGCACCTATTTTCCTTTTCAAGATGAATGTAGAGATGGAAGGTTAGTACAAGGACATTGATATATGGACTTACAATTGGTAAGGATACAAAATTAAATGGCAAAATAACACCAGATGTTCTTTAAGTTATTTTTGTGTAGCATGTTGGTCCTTTATGTTTCTTTTGTAATAACTTGGTCCTTTAGGATAATTTCTACATCATTTTTCTCACATTTTGAACATTTATAAATGTGTGACTATTGTATTTCTGCTTCCACAATTAGCACCTTCACTCTGTTAAGAAAGGGTAATGGTGCACACATTTGGTATAAAGGACCAAATTGTTAGAAAAATAAACTTAAAGGACCAACCTGTTAAAAGAATAACTTAAAGAACCTTTGGTGTAATTTTGGACTAAGTAATGACAGTGGATATCCAATTTATGATATTTGTTAAGGTCAATTCAGTTATCCAATACATCAGGCTTATCTATTTTGACTTCTCAAAGTATTGAAGATATTTTGAAGATTAACTTGTTATTTGATAATATTCTACTGATGACCTTATTTGGACATGATATGTAAATGGTGATCTATCTTTTAAAGATACCTACAGTTGTATCAGGAAGGATCACATTAACATTCTTGGACAAAGTTCATTTGACTTCCCTACATACCCCATACCAAGTCATTAGTGACTTGAAAGCTAATGCATGATATTATTGTAATACAATAAAACCTGATTCAAAGGGAAATGCATATGGTTGAGGTGTTTTCTCTGCAATCATGATTTAGGAACTGCATACCTCTTATTTCTTAGATGCATACACACCTTACTTTTCTAGCATTTGATAGAGTGATTGATTGACATAAAAATTAATATAACTAGTTAGGAAAGGTTATACAGACTTGCTGGTAGAAATTGGAGCTCTCAAATTTAAAATTTGATCATGAATCTAATCATAATATATTGGAGAATTTGGAACTTAAGAAATGATATCAAGTTTTATAATGGTAAAATTGACTTTGATAAAGACATTCTTCATGTTTAATAATTGTTCTATATGGCGTCTATTTTTTTTAAGGGGCACATGTACGCTCCAAATCATGAGTTTACAATTCTTAAATGCTTTGACATCAAATATAAACCTCCTCTCGAACCTAGAATCATAAAATTTAATTGGTGCTTTCCTAGTTGTATTTGGATTAAGTGCATCACAGGTGGAGTTTCAAGAGAAAATCTTGGACTATTAACTTGTGGTGGTATATTTAAGGAAAATTTAAGAATATTCTTGGAAGCTTTCTCAGCTAAGATTGGATTGCATGAAATCATGCTTGCTATTGAGTATGCTCACAAATTTTATTCAAATATTGTCTCTTAGCATCTTTTAATTGAATAGATAAATACTTTACATACTATACGTTCCTTTAGATTCAAGATATCTCACATCTTAAGAGAGGGAAATGCAAGTGCAAATAGATTAACCAATGCATATTTTTATTGATAATGACACTTGGTGATATTCATTTCCTATTTATACTTTTGAAATTTTTTTAGGGATATCTTAAGCATGTCCAATTATCTTTGTTTGCTAGTTGTTAGATGGGTTAAGTATTATATCTTAATTTTTTTCTTTCTTATTCAATAATTTGTCTGTATTTAAAAAAAATATATTTTTAATATAAATACACACACACACACACACGCACGTACGCACGCACGCACGCACACACACACACACACACACACACACACACACACACACACACACACACACACACACACACACACACACACACACATACACACACACACACACACACACACACACACACACCAAGAGTAACTCTATAATATTTAATGTCTCTTTCAACTCATAAAAATAGTTGCCTTAAATATTCAAAAGATTCCTAGAGAATAGGGTACAATTTTCAAATCTCCATTATATGAGCGTTATCTCGATGACAATGCTCTTTTCACTCTTCGAACATGCTATTATCGAGCGTCGTCACCTGAACTATGGGAATATGATAACTAATTCTTGCCTCTTAATTTTAATTTAATTTAATGGTCTAAATTAGTTATCTATTCAAGAGCGTTGAAATTTTTCTCTCATGGTAGTTTAAAAAGTCGCTTATTTGGAATTTGTGTGGAAGATTCTTTTCTTATTCCAGCTTCTAAGTTCTTGGCTTGCAATTTGGGTACATTTCCATTTAAATTTCTGGGCATTGGTGTTGGTGGGAATCATAGACACATTGCGTTTTGGAAACCGGTGATCGACATTTTCAAAGTAAGACTTTCAAGTTGGAATGACAAGTTAATTTCGAGTGGTGGGAGGGTTACACTAATTAACTCGGTTTTGACGAATCTTCCGGTTCACTATCTTGCTTTTTATAAAACCCCACGTAAAGTCGTGAAACAAATGGTGGCTATTCAACGTAGATTCCTTTGGGCTGGAAATTCAAATTCTAATACAGTGGCGGGTGAGGTGGTCAAAGGTTTGAAATCCTATTGATAAAGGTGGTTTAGGTAGCAAAAGCATTTCTGAGTTTAACGTTGCGTTGTTGTCCAAGTGGCTAATGAGATTTATTCGCGAACCATATGCTATATGACAGAATTTGCTTCAATTCATGTACGATAATATTGTTAAACACATTTTGTTGAAATCTGTTTCACCTATTGCTTGTGCGAATTCTCTATGGTGGAAGGACATATATGTATTGACTGATACTTATGATGAAGTGGGTTTCTTAGGAACAGTCGTGCAAATTGGGCAATGGCAATCTTATTTCTTTCTGCCATGCTAAGTGGGTAACTAATCATCCCCTGAGAATTGTTTTCCTTGTTGCTTTTGCTGCTTCAGAAGTCAAGTTTGGTGTTGTTAGTGATATGAGAAGCTGGTATGAAGGTGGTTGGCAATGAAATTTGTCGGGTGAGGAGGTTTCACACGATTCAGAAGTGCAGGCCGGATTGTTGGACTTGCTGGAAATTCTTGTAGAGGTATCGCCATTCCCAAATTCGCTCGATCGTTTTGTTTGGTCAGGAGCATCTCTTATTCCAATTTAGGTTAAGTCTTGTTATGATG
Organism: Lathyrus sativus; assembly: GCA_963859935.3. Lineage (NCBI taxonomy): Eukaryota > Viridiplantae > Streptophyta > Magnoliopsida > Fabales > Fabaceae > Lathyrus > Lathyrus sativus. Next base: position 646,420,752 of record OZ012740.1, on the reverse strand, counting down.
GCTTATTGAGGGATTGAGGGTTGTGCGACTTGAACATTAATCTCAAGACTACTTTAGATTTGGTTTGGAATACTAATATGCCTAAGAAAGTTAAAGTTTTTAGTTGGATACTTTGCTTAGATAAGCTTCCCACTTGATCAAATCTGGCGGCCAATGGAATAACATCGGATCCACATGACTTGGTATGTGATTTTTGCTTTAACTTTCTTGAATCCTCTGTTCATCTCTTTCTTGCTTGCCCACATGTTTATTTAGTTTGGAAAGAGGTTTTTGATTGGATTGGTATTGAGGATTTCGTAGCTCCTAACTGTTGTGATCATTTGCTTGAATGGTTTGTGAGGATGGTGGGGAGGACTTCGCGTAAATCGCAACTACAATTTTTTTTGTACCTGCTGGTGTTTGTGGAAAGCGCGTAAACCGAAAACTACAATTTGGTTTTGTACCTGCCAGTGTTTAACGATGCATTATGTGTATTTGAAGACATATTTTATAGCATAGTGCAATATTTGTGGTGATGGTTTGGAATTTCTTCAAAACGTAGACATTCTTGTGATTTTTATGAATGGTTCAAATGTTCCACCAATTTTTTTGTAGGTTTGTCATCGTTGTTTTCATTGGTCCTTGATTGTCAAGACTTGTTGTGTATCTAGTTTGTTAGGTTTGAAATATCCCTAGTATTATTAAAAAAAAGTATAATATTAAAAGGCTATATTTTAATAAAAAATATATATAAAATTTTGAAGATAGACTCGTCAGTGATCGGTTAATAATAATAATAATAATAATAATAATAATAATAATAATAATAATAATAATAATAATAATAATAATAATAATAATATAATTAGTATGCATTAATCGTGTAAAATAATTTTACACTGTTATCCAATAGAAATCCATCGATCTGTCATGTCATATAAGTAATTTAAAATTTACAGTATGATGTGGCGGAATACATAATGGTGATTGATTGAAAATGTAAATTTTTTTTACACTATTCAGTACATATCAATATAATAATAATAATAATAATAATAATAATTGATAGCAATAGAAAGCAGTTCATTTCCTTCATATTACACTATGCATATTCTTTCCACCAATCTTCAATTATTACGTTGACAAATGCTTGCATATAACTATGCATATTCTTTCCACCAATCTTCAATTATTACGTTGACAAATGCTTGCATATAATTAATTTCATAAGAAATGTAGTTTTATTCTTTTGTTACAACATATGAACAAAAATGGTAACAAAATATATTTAGTTAAAAATGGTAACAAAATATATCAGTACAGTGTCATGCAAACAAATAAATAAATAAAATTGGAAACTTTATGAGTGGCTGTTGTTGGTTTTGTACTTGTGCCCTTCATCAGGACTTGGACAAGAATCCTTCATTCCACCAATAATCCTGTGTCCAACTTCAGGGAATGGACCAGATACTTTCAATGTTCTAAAGACTCCAATTACACCATCTTTGGTTTGTAATGGACTCAGCATTGGCCTACCTTCTAATACATTAGGAACCAAAGAGATAAGCAAGGAAGTAAGAAGAATAAAAGTGAGAGAGGATTTGTGTGTTGTATACATTATGTTCAATCAGGGGTATATATGGATAATCAATTTAAGGATGTAAATGGATATCCATGGGGGCGGATAGTATGATATCCGTGTCTGCTCCGTTGGATAAATATGATATCCGTATCAGCCCCATATCCATGCGGATATCAGTTAAACGGATAATCCACGGGTTTTAAGGTATCCGCGGATATTTACAGATATTCATGAATAACTTTTTTTGTCTAAAATTATTTTTTAAAAATATATTTTTTCGCTCTCAATTTAACAACTAAACTTCATCATATTATTTTCATTTTTTTCCACTAAAACATAATAACATTCAAATATAATATCCATACATTTCATTTTTAACAAAATAAAATTCATCATACCATATAATAATTGTTTAAATAAAATAAAAAGTAATAATGCAAATAGTTCTCATTCATCGTACATTTCATTTTTAACAAAATAAAATTCATCATACCATATAATAATTATGAAATGTTTTCTTTTTCTTCCAAGAAAACGTTAAAAAAAAGAAATATGAAAAGACTAAATTTCTTGGAAGATGTAATGACGTCTATAATAAATTAAAAATATTTAAATACTTTTTATAATTTATTAACGGGTATGGATATCCGCGGGTACGTGTCACATTAAACCCGTATCCACGTCCATTAAATAACGGATATTTAAATATCCATTTATTTTATCCATGGATATCCATTAAGCTATCCACATTATATCCGTGACGGATTATATCCGGGGATACCCGCGGGCACGGGCTTTTTTGCCATCCCTAATAACCATTTAATATGAATCAATACATTTTTATGGTTATGATTTATTAACCAATCTATTTTTATGGTTATGGTTTATAAACCAAACCACTTGTTCTGAACCGGTTTAAAACCGATTCTAAATAGATTTTAATTTTAATCCAAATTATTTAGTTAAATTTAAATTTAATTTTTTTTAAATTATATCAATTTTTAAATTTAAATACTTAAGTTTTAATATATTCTTTCTTTGTAAAAAATATTTCATAAAACAATTTTAACAAAAAAATCTAAAAATAAAAAAAATTAAAAAAAATTAAAATAAAACTGAAAATAAAAACTATCTATCTATTGATGACTAATATGTTATAATACATATATTTGTATATTTCAAAATCTCTATCTATTGATGGAGAAATCTATAATATTTATGATCATTTTTTCATAACGCTTTAATGATTTTCGAGATTTATAAATAAAAACTAGAGTCAAATCCAACAAATTAAATTTTGGTATATTTTCTTGCCCATGTCAAATCAAACTCGATGTACTAAGATCTAAATAATTAATTACTGAAAGTTCATATAAGTAACTGCTAAAAGTCCATATAATTTGTGAAGTATTAGTACACAATTTTAGATAGTTAGAGAATTCGTAAACAAATTTTTTTTTTCATTTTAAAATACAAAATTCTGAATTTTTTGTAAAATAACTTTTTTTTATGTAATTCAAAAAAATTAACTTTAAAATAGTTCAAAATATAAAATTGATTTATAACGTGTATATGATAAAACATGAAAAAAGACAAACATATCAATTTAACAAATAATGAAATTTGAATATCCAATAACAAAACTATATTATTATTATGGAAATCAGTTTATACTTGGATAGCAAAATGGATAACAAAATTTATATTTTAACATTTGATTTGAATTTTTAAAAGTGGAACAATTTAAATACAAATTTGATTAACCATAACTAATTTTTTTACACACTCTATGTTCAATGAAAATAATTGTTATTTGGAGTTGTATTGCTTAATTCTGTAATATAAAGAACTCAATTCCTATTTACATACATTAAAATATATATTTTATTATTTTGAGCTTAAAGGAACTGAAACAAGTTTACAAATGTTTTCAATAAATAAATGTTGTGAGATGTAGGTAAACCTAACAAATTTCAAATGCCTGGTTGGTTAGTGTCCTACATAATAGTTCAAATATTTAATAAAATGATTATTATTCAGTTTTTACTTGTGTGGAATGAACTCTATTGATTTAGTTGATGCAAGTAACCCCATTGACTAATACATAGCATAAAGTCATCCATCAATCTAGGTATGGTTGTATGCAATGAACTGTAAGTTACATTTTGATGGGTTACTATTTCGTTTGACCTTAAAAATATATAAAGTTGTTATACTTATTCTTTTGAAATAATTTAGCTGCTGTAGTTCATCATTTAAAAGTCAACATATACACAATTTTTAATTTTATTAAAACTAAAAACAAATCATTTCAGTTTTATATATAAAATATCAAATTCTTTTACTTTGTTGTTGTTGATTTTTTATTTATGTTGTTTTATTGTGTTGATGTAATTGTTATATTTGAGAATAATATTTCAATGCTTTTACTCAAGATAAAAATTCAATGATTTATCACTTGCGTTGATTAATAATATTGAGAAATTTTTTCCTAATAATACTTAGAAGATATTGCAAGCCAAAAAGAAAATTGTGAATGATAAAAAATTGTAAGTGATATTCCTTATAACTCATCATTTTCTTTTTTCGGTCTGCAATAGAAGTCATTTATTTCCTCTGTCTGACTGAATTATTTTGCCAATAGATCTTTGAGATGTTTCTTGAAAGGTTAATATCATTGAAAGCTTATTTAAATTTTTTTTTGCTACAAAATGAATTATTCTTTGCATCTCATTATCTTCTACAGATATTTGCTCAAGTCTTCACGTAATTAGAAGAAGACAAAATCCTCGATGCTTGCGCCGACTTGATATTCAGAATCTGGATCTTTAGATGGTGAAGTATTTCTGAGGATGACAACATTCAGAGTTTGGTCTTCACCTTTTGATCTTTCAGAATTTGCATCTTTAATTTCTCTTCACATGTCCATTCTCAGAACTAGTACTAGGTTTTCTTAATAAATTTTAGTCTATGGTCCTGCACACTTGAACATATGTTAGTATACCCTATTGTTCTTTAAATACTTTGTTATCATCAAAACCTTAGAGATATGGTACAGACTAATTTTATTCCAACAGAGCGTACTTTGTGGTCATTGAGGAAATTTGGGAGATTGATTATGTTTTATTCAAAATTTCTTTATTTAAATGCATATGGGATGACAACAACACTGGTGTACAAATCGATGAGTTAGGATTCACACGGTTGACCTTGACAAGACAACTTATATGATTAAACCATACATCATAGAATCCCAAGTAAAATAAGTGTTTTATGTCACTGACCTTTCTGACAAAAGATGATCAATTGTTCTCTAAAGAAAACACATTTCTCATAGTGATGAAAATCATGAAATAAATTATGATCATGACGAAGGAATATGGGAAAATTAAGAAGTAAATATTTTTTATTTTTTATTCATAATTTATTGTATGTTATAATTTCTAAGTGTTATATACTAACAAGTATTATTATTTAAAATTATAGGTGTTTAGAAACAAGACACCAAAAGACGTGCCCCGTCACGCTGTGGATCTTATTTGATGAATGTATTGTACAATATTTTTGTATGTTGATTAATTTCTTATTTGGTGTAATGATATGTAAATTTCATGTTGTTTGGTGCCATTTTGCTTGTGATGTAATACAATTTTTGATTTTTAATAGTTGATAATTTGTTTTTGATTCAAAGATATATTGTGTTGTTCTTTCTAATTCATGAAGATACAGATAAAAAATTGAGAATTTTGTAAAATCAAAAAAGTATATATTTAAAAAAAAACAAAATATTTCACTACGGTTGATTCTAGAAATCGTAGGGATATGTAGTGTGCTATCCAGTTTAATAAACGTCAAAATTGGCGTTGTTAGGTATCAAACAAGTGGCCTTTAAATTTTTCATTACTGTTGTTTATTTCAACCATGGTGATATGTAGCAAACTTCTCAGTTCATTACCATGGGAAATAGCCCATGATGATAAGTATCTAACTTACTACTATAACATCCTAAATCCTGATACTTGTATATTAAGTTTTGCAAGACAATCTAATGTGTCACCAATGGCAAAACCGTTAATAAAATAAATATTTAACAAATATGAAGCGGAATATCAACGTCATACATCCACTGTCATCGCACACTCACCTTCACTTAGGGTATAATTGCGGCGATATCGCTCTTATTTCAGTTAAACAAAACAACATGACTTAGACATTTAGTCTCAACTTCAAAATTATATAAACTGGTGTTAGAATATGGAGTTATCATGCTCAACTATGAACAACTTCAACATAAACCGAAATAAAACAACTAAGCTCCAACAAAACATAAAAGCAAACAAATACTCTCAACCCTGATGTTAAAGGATCAGAGCAAGACTTCTAAACAACGATGAAACTAAACTAATTAACTCAATGAGCTAATTTCTACTTACAACAACAAACTCTAATCCTAAGTATATGTAAGATGCCCATGATGGACAACATGAAAGTAAAGAGGGTGAGAAACAACAAATCAATATAAATAATTTAAAGAATGCTATGGTAGAGAACATACAATAAGCACAAATTCAATTAGCAATCAACAATCACACAGTCTCACACCCTTCACAATAACATGTATAAATTCACATCCAATCAACAACATTATGAACAATCATGCATATATGCAAATTATTGTCAAATAAAGTCATCATAATCATGTCAATTTGTATCCCAATTTTGTCTGATACATGCCAATTTGTCAAATTTTGCATTTTTATCGTCAAATAAAGTCTTCATAATCATGCATATATGCATTATTGTAAAAAGTCAACACAAAGTCAACATTTTACATGTTGAAGAAATTGACTAAAATTGTATTTATTTTTATTATGCATTTTGAAAAATAAATTCATCATGACTTGATTTATCATCAAAATATCCATTTGAATTTAATTAATCATTTTCGTGCATTAGAAAACAAAAATCAATATTTCTAGAAGGTCCAAAATATCTCTCATTTATTACATCATTATTTCATGCATATATATTATCATAATTTCATGCATATATTACAACATTATTCATTGTTTAATTAAATAAGTTTCTAGAAGGCACTCATCACTCTCACCTTTTCTTCACAATTCATAAACTACCCTTTTTAGAGCCTATAAATAAAATCATTCTTATTCAAAAATCTCACCACCATTCATTCATTAAATTAAACCAAAAATCTCTTCATTTTTCTCTTTATTTCTTTCAAGTCTCTTTTTTCTTTTTATTGAATAGGTAGGCTCTTATGCTTGTTCTTTATTTAATTCTATTGCATTTTACTCCCATGTTATTTAATTAGTACCTTAATCATCATCGTTTTGTATGGAACTCATTTGATTTTAACTCAAGATTTGAAAAATGTTTTTGAACCTTAATAAGTAAACATGATTTGTTGTTGTTTAATGACTCTTATGCTTGTTCTTTATTTAATTATGTTGCATTTTTTTACTTTTGCTTCATTTATTTAGTGCCTTAATCATCACAATTTTGCATGAAAACTCAATTGATTTTAAATCAAGAGTTTAAAAGTGTTTTTGAACCTCCATAAGCATAAGTGATTTGCTGTTTTTTTAATTTTTGTTTATTTAATTTTCCATTGTATTATTATTCTTGCTGCACTTGTTTGTATCTTAATCACCACTATTTTTATGGAAATATCATTGATTCAAAATCAAGAGTTTAAAGTATTTTTGAACCTCCATGAAAAAAATGGTAAAATGCAAATTGATGCTTGTTTTACATAAATAATATATCCAATAACTTCCCAACATCACTTCGAGCACGAATCCATGGTTCATTTGTCATGAGGGTGGACAAAATGACTAAACCAAACAAATACATGTAGCTGTATTTTGTTGATATTTAAATTTTTTATTGTTTATTTGTTGAATATAAATATGCCACTGTGTTTGTGAGATCAAGTAGATAAATTTTTATTAATTATTTGCTTAATTCCACGAAAAAATGAGAAAGTTATGATGTTATTACGTTTTCGTTGGAACCTTTTTGTTTTATTTTTGTTGCTACAGGAAAATTAATAGAATGTGGAATTGGGGAAGATGAAGTCTCCCCACACTATCGTAATCACTCAATGCACCCCCATGGAATCTTCCTCCTTTGAACCTAGAGCATTTTTTTAGTTACACCCTCAATTTTCAGCCTATTTTTGTCTTTTGTAAATTTTTTAAAATTGTTTTCTTATTGTTGCTTTATTTTCTTTTTATTTTCTTTTTTTTTCCTAGAGTTATTTTATTCTTTTACTTCTTGTATTGATAGTGTGCACCCTCCCTTTTATTATTTCTTTTATATTTTATTTATTTACTTTTTATTGGTTTTTTTTAGTATTTTTACTTGATGCATAATTGTTATCTAAAAAATTAAAATGGTCCTTAAAATTAAACTTGAAAAAAAAATACTAAAATCAAAGGTGTTTGATCAACATCAAGTATATTTTTAAAAATCACACCAAAAAAATTTCGAACCGAAATCAATCGCTTAACATGCATTAACCTTCACAAATAAAAACAATTCTTTAAAATAGATCAATTCGGTCAACATCGAGCCTTTTTCTTTAATAAGCGCCTCATATCATTTCAAACCATTTCAACCCTTTTTTTTTCAAACCATTTCCATAATCCCACTTTTCTCAAATCAATTATTTTCAAACACTCTTCCAAACTATTTTGTAATCAATCTCAAACACTTGATCCAACATCAAGTTATTCGTTAAAATCTTTTCTCAATAAAAATTAATTGAGAAATATTTGGGTAGAAGTAATTTTCTTCTCCGTTCCCGAATGCTCATGTTAAATAACGATTGCTTTAAACCACGGTTAAAAAAACGAATTAAGTTGATTCTTTCGTTGATTAAAAAGATTGAGGTGGAAGTGATTTTCTTCTCATTTCTCGAGTATTCGTGTAATGGCTGCACTTAGCCTACCATTTATCTCTTTTTTAACGGACTAAAATTCCATCTTCTCTTAACTAAAATTGAAAGAATGCCATTTTTTTCAAATTTGTTTATATCTCTATATTGTGGTTAAGGTTAAAATATATTGTCTATAATTATAATCTATAAATATGAATACAATATAAATTAAAATGTTGTGTGATTAGTAACTTTTGGAGGATTTAAAAGAAAATTTTCATATCTTTCAATATAATATATATATATATATATATATATATATATATATATATATATATATATATATATATATATATATATATATATATATATATATATATATATATATATATATATATATATATATATATATATATATATATATATATATATATATATATATATATATATATATATATATATATATATATATATATATATATATATATATATATATATATATATATATATATATATATTGTTGTGAAAGAGAAGTAGAAACTTATAGAATACATATTTTTATGAATTTCCATAGCTTTCAATATATATATTCTGTTGTGAATTTTGTTGTGAATTACGACAAAATTCAATATCAATTTATAAGGCAAAGAACAATAGCAACCAAAATAAATGGTCTTTAGCAATAATAATCCATACATAGATGATATAACAGAATAAGACAAGAAAAAACTGAAGGTTTGTTTATCTAATTCGATCAAACGATCTACTCTGGGAGAGAGAGAAGCTCTCCAATTCACTATACTCAGAAAGTTGTTACAAGAGATTACATATGAGTTACAAGAAAATAGTCTTCGCCTTCAGGTTCCCAAGAAGAACCTTGAAGGAACCAAGAACAACCTTATTTTCTACCCAAGTGTTTCCCTACCTCTCCAACTCTCAATATATGAATCACTCAAATCCAACGTGTAATCTAACGTTTTTTTTTGTGCATAGCTAAAACCCTATGCTATACCTTTAAATCCTTGGTCTCCTTTGTTGGTGAAAAATCTACGATTATCACACATCAAACATATAAGAGATACGTATTTATAATAACAAATACCCAACAAACAAAGCCTTTGTCACATGGGTTTATGGACCGAATTGAAAAAGCCTGAAATCTCCAAAACACTATTCATCATACAGACACACTATCCATATATACGGACATCACTATTCATCCGTACAGATAGCACTATTCACCGATCGATTTTTTTTCGACTTTTCGTCCGACTTTCTAAAACTTCTGTGTTCGCGGTAAATGTAACACCCCACTTCCAAAAACAAGTAAAATAATAAACATTATAAATATACATCAGAGTATTTCTTTTCAAGTGGGATTTTACATAGCAAAACCAACATTTCCTTATAAAAAGGTTTTCTCCAAAATACAGCGGAAAATAAAAAAATAGTAAAATCCAACAAAGTTTTTTGATACGTTCACAGGAAATAAAATACAAGTTCAACAGAAGACAACTAAAAACACCCAAGTCCTGTGCTACGTATCAGAGCATCTTAGACTCGACTGGCACACCATAATCTAAGTTAGCTAAGTACCTGGATTATCTGTACTTCAGGAGAAGCGCAGACCACAACAACAACAAAGGGGTGAGAAAACATTATTAAAATATATTGGTAATTTAATACATGCAAATAAGGTAGTAAAACACACCAATATTCACCCCACCACACCAATCATCGAACCTACTGTTCAAATTACAATATAACATATTATAATGGAAATATGCAACTCAACACCAAGCATGCGGTACCGACTCATTGGTTCATTCAATCGAACCCTGGACAAATCACTTACGCTCCTATTGAGATATGATCTATCCCCGACAGATCACTTACGCTCCTACTGAGATATGATCTATCCCCGACAGATCACTTATGCTCCTACTGAGATATGATCTATCCCCGACAGATCACTTACGCTCCTACTGAGATATGATCTATCCCCATCATTCTCCACAAAGGAGTACAGATGAATCACATACACTCCTCCTGAGCAATGATTCATCCCACCAAACACCATGATATGTACGACACCAATGCACGACAAACAAACTCAAGCACACTAAGTGCACACGATCCTCCTGATCACATCACCACACATCATATATATTACACCACAAATAAACACAAGCACACTAAGTGCACATCAATTAAACTCAAGTAAATAACCAATAAATCATTTCAATCGATCCATGGTTTAGTTACTATTTAATTAAACAATGACTCACCAAAAATATTGGATATAAAAATATTTGGCAAATAACTATATTATCTATACCATGTTATAGATCTATTCAATAGCTTTCCAACGCTTCAAACGGGGACTAAATCCGACTTATGAATCAAAAGTTATGGCCAAAATTGTCAAAACAGAAAATTCACCAATATACAACTTTGAGTCGACCGCTGGGTCGGCGCATAGCAAACAGACGCGAAATCCAGAAAAACGCGAACAGTATGCATCGACCGCTGCAGCGTTTGAGTCGACGCAAATAGCACAGAATGCAGAAAATTCTGTGTTTTCCACCGTTGGAGGCCTTCCGGACCTCCGATTTCAATTCCGTAAAAAGCCCTGGTTTCAGAATTCGAAATCCTACCATAATATGACAATTATAACAGCCAACAACATATTTTTAAAGATCATATCATCATATATCATATAACCATACTTTTCAACACCATGGAATTTAGGGGTTTCTATCCTAAATGTGGTCCTACCCATCATACACTATCACACAATCCCCATGATCATACGAAAACCCACCCTTACTGCCCGAAACTATTATCTTGCTCAAATTCAAGCCTATTTCTCCACTTCTATATCTTGTCCTCTCGATACTACAATTCTTATACGCTACACTAGTCAATTGTTCCATAATTTCTCCTCTCAGAACCTATAATTATATCCATCACCAACTCTACATAGTTACTTAGAACCCATATGCTCCTTAATTTCCTCTCGGAACCTATCTCATACTCATCGCTATTACTACGGAAATTATACCGGATTTCACCAATCTCATAACAGCAAACACACCATTCTATCAGTATCAACAACAATCATCACACTCTACTCTAATCAATTGTTCCTTAAACTATATCTCAGAACCTATATCATGGTCATTACCCAAGCCACAGAGGTTACACAAAATCTCACCAATACTCATGGTCATTATCCAAACCACAGAGGTTATACAGGAACTCACCAACATCGTAACAATGTACGAATTTCATCACCATCAACAACAGGCATAATGTCATAAATTCGTGTTCATCACTAATATTACAGGAATTACACAGAATCCCACAATCATCATAAAATGTATGCACAAAACTCTTCAATCACAGCAACATTCATTAACACAGACATAATATCATATATCAATCATAATCATCAAATTCCTACGGGGTTAAGGAATCCCCTCTATCCAATTTCATGCATTATACCAATCCCAATCAGTTTCTCCCCCTTACCTGGATAGTTGTTATGATCGGTGAAGAGTCCTCCCAAGATTGGATAGCCTTGACCTTCTCTCTTCTCCTCCGTTCTTCGCTCTTCTCCCAATTCCCTCTTCTCCCGTTCTATCGTGTCTTCTCACTTCCCTCTTTCTAACTCCCTAATAACCTCTCACCTCCTATTTCCTTTTTAATTTCTAATCCCAAATAATAATAATAAAATAATATATAATATTACTAAATATTAATAATAGTAACCATAATAATAATAACAATATTATTATCTCACCAATAATCATAATAATATAATAGCCATATTAATAATAATATTATATTCTCCATATTAATAATATTACTACTACTACTAATAATAATAATAATAATACCACCATATTACTACTATTTATTATATTATTATATCCACACCAAAACACCACCAATAATCCTCCCATATCAGGGACACCCACCAATCATCATCAAACACAATCCCCACCAAAGGGCACACCAACATATAATAATTAAAATAATAATAAAATGACTAAATAATTAAAATGGGTGTTACAGTAAATGCAATCTCAAAAATATGCTTTCTTTCTCTTAATTGACAAAGGTTTTAAGGCATATTTACAACAATCTCCACCTTGAATTTAAACCGTGTTGATACCAATTTAACTATCAACAATATTGCTTCTCTTTACCAAGTTGAAACTTTAATAAATAACTTTGATCAAACTCAAGCAACCCTTGAATCTTGATCTTGCAACTTGCATCCAGTTGTTCCTAATTACCCTTTTCTTCCTAGGTAATTTAACAAGGCTACAAGTACGATTTTTCAACCACATTTGACTCTACCTGTTTTCAAATGCGTCCCTGAAGGTTTTTCTTCTTTTATTTTGCAGTCCTTCAACCACATTAAAAACATAATATCCATGGCTAGCATAACCGTCCTTTTGAGATGCTACAATAACCCTCCTTATCTTATCATGAGTCAAATGATAATCAGAGATCTCTGTAACCGTTCCCTCACTACTGCAAGCATCCATAGTAGGAAACTCCACCTCAAACTGAGTTTTCTCCATTATAGTTTCTCCCAGGTTTCTCCATTGGTTTTCACTATTCTTCTTCTAATGAAATTCTCTACCAACCAAGTAAGTTGTTTTAACCTCAGCTATTCCCCAAAAATTCAATAACAACTCAACAGTAACATGCATTTTTATCCATTGATTTTTGCAAAATTCATTGTACTCCTCTGAAGCTTTCTCAAGGCATTCATAATGCCTTAAACTCCAATCCCATAACTCTTTCTTGTCATGAACGCCTCTACTAGTTAACGATGAATGAATAATAACATTTGAACCTTCTAAAATATATAGACCACATATTTTAGACCCTTTAACAATAATCAATTCATCACGCAAAATCTTCAACACTCCACGTTCAACTCTAGTACAATAGCCTAGACCAAACATACTTATAGATAACAAATTTCACTTGAGTTCTAGAACATACCTCACATTGTGAATAAGAAGTTCACGATCATTAAACATTTTAAATATAACTATACCAATACCATGAACTTTGCATGCCTTATTGTTACCAAGGTGAACTACTCCACCTTGCACCATCTTCAAAGTTTCAAAGTATTCTATTATTGGACACATGTGATAAGAGCAACCTGAGTTAATGATCCAACTATCTTCAGTTTCCAAACTCAATACTACTAGTGCTTCGACATCCTCATAACTTTATACAACTACAGCTTGAACAAAATCTTCATTGACCTTTCTTTCAGGACAATCCCTTTTAAAGTTACCGATTTTCTAACAATTAAAACATTTTACCTTTGACTTGTCAGACCTCTTTGATTTGGACATCCCTTTACACTCACCTCCTCCTCTTGACACATTTAAAACTTCACCACTATCTTCAATCTTCAAACCTTTCAACTTTGAAAATTCTTTGGATTTCACCGCCGTCTGGAATTCATCCAAAGTAATAGTACCTTCCTTATCATAAAGAAGGACATCCTTAAAGTGCTCAAAGGATCTGAGTAATGAACTTAACAGGAGCAAAGCTTTGTCCTCATCATCAATCTTCACTTCAATATTCTCAAGATCATCGATAATCTTGTGAAATTATGTGAGCTGCTCAACTATGGATTTGTTATCCACCATTTCGAGTGAATAGAGTTGTTGTTTCAGATACAACATGTGAGCCAAAGACTTTGTCATATACAATGATTCAATTTTTGCCCATATAGCAACCGCAGTTTGATCCCTTGTGACTTCTCTTAGAAATTTATCCCCGAGGCACAAGATAATGGCATTTCTGACCTTATCTACCATCTCGGTCTTCTGTAGCTGTGTAAGCCCTGCAAGCATCAATGCTTCACTCTTCAAAGCATCAATACACTTCTCTTGAACTAAAATTGTTTGTATCTTAATTTTCCACAACCCGAAGTCATTACCAGAAAATTTATCGATCTGCCATCTACTAACCATGGTGCTCACTTGTCAACAATATCTCTTTGCTCCACGCTCACTGCACCACATATTGTGAATCTTGTTGTGAATTATGACAAAATTCAATATCAATTTGTGAGGCAAAGAATAATAGCAACCAAAATAAATGGTCTTTAGCAATAATAATTCGCACACAAATAATATAACAGAATAAGGCAAGAAAAATTGAAGGTTTGTTTACCTAGTTCGATCAAACGATCTACTCTGGAGGAGAGAGCAGCTTTCCAATTCACTATACTCATAAAGTTGTTACAAGATATTACAGATGAGTTACAAGAAAATAGCCTTCGCCTTCAGGTTCCCAAGAACAACCCTGAATGCGCCCAAGAACAACCTTATTTTCTACCCAAGTGTTTCCCTACCTCTCCAACTCTCAATATACGATCACTCAAACTCAAGGTGTAATCCAAAGTTTTCTTTGTGCATAGTTGAAACTCTATGTTATACCTTTAAACCCTTGGTCTCCCTTGTTGGCAAAAACTCTAAGATTGTCACACACCAAACATATAAGAGATACATATTTATAATAGCAAATACCTGACAAACAAAGCACAAAATCACATGGATCTATGGACCGAATCGAAAAAGCGCGAAAACTCAAAAACACTATTCATCGTACGAACACAATATTCATCCGTATGGATAACACTATTCACCGACCGATTTTTTTTCCGACTTTTCTTCTGAACTTCCGATTTTCACGGTAAATGCAATCTTTCTCTTCATCAACAAAAGTTTTAAGACACATTTACAACATATTAATTATTGTGAAAGAGAAGTAAAAAATTATAGAATACATATTTTTATGACAGAGAGATTCATTAATAATGCTACACAAATGAGAACTCCCATGCGTTATACTATTT
The DNA here is from genome assembly GCA_963859935.3 of Lathyrus sativus. Taxonomy (NCBI): domain Eukaryota; kingdom Viridiplantae; phylum Streptophyta; class Magnoliopsida; order Fabales; family Fabaceae; genus Lathyrus; species Lathyrus sativus. The sequence goes on along the minus strand of OZ012740.1, from coordinate 646,405,386 downwards.
TTTTTTGTAGAATCACGTCACTAATTAGTGACGTGAATTTCATGTCAGAAATCACCTTTTCCAAACTCCCTGCAGCGCGCATAGTATGTCATAATGGAAAGGTTTCCACGTGATTCCCATGTCACTAATTAGTGACATGGTTTTCATGCCACAAAATAAAAGTTGTTTTAAATTTAGTGACTTTATTTTCACTTCACTATTTTATTTAATAAAAATTTTTAAAAATATTAATGAGTACAACGAATTAAGAAATAGTCAAATGTAAAAATTTAAATGATTTTCAAAATATAACTTCTGTTTTTTTTATTTTGTTTTTAAAATATAATATATATTCTGTTTTTAATAAAAATAACACATTTAAAAAAAAATATATTTTTACACAACAACAACAACCAAACAACCAAATAAATAATCTTATAAAACCTAAATAATTTCATATATAATCAATAAATTATATTTTTATACAACAACATCAAAACAACTTCCATATACAATTTTATTCATATAAATCTGAAAAGTAAATAATTTAAATTACAAAAATACCTCAATAGAGCAACAATAAAGTTTGAATCTTGAAGAGCTCCTCTTGAATCCTCCAAATATTTTTCTTTTAATAAAAATAAATTAAAAATTAATAATGAGAAAATATTAAAATAAAATGTAAAATAAAAATAAAAATAAAAAGAATAAAAAATAAAGAAGAAAACATAAATCATACCTTTAACTTAAAATAAAAACTTATTAAAAATGATATGGTGAAATGAACTCAAGGGTTGAAGGCACGGAGAAGAGAGAAAACAGAAGGAAGGAGAATGAAGGAGAGAGTGGAAAGAAATGAAGAACAAAAGCGTGAACAGTTCTGGAGAATTGGGAGTAATATAGTGAGTTTCATGACATGATAAAGATGTGGGAAAGTACCCACGTGAATACCACGTCAGAACATTACTAAGAGCATCTCCAATGGTGCAACCCATTTTTAGGTTCTTTGTGGGACCCACTCTTTTAAAGCAACTCATTCAATTTTCACTCCAATGGTGCAACTCTAAAGAATCCATATTGGGTCCCACCACTTTACTTAAAAAATATTATTTATATTAAATTTATTTTATTTAAAAGTATAATTTAAATATTTAAATTTTAATTAAAATGATAATTAAAATAATAAATAAAATTTTATATCAAATTATAGTTTTTATATTATAAAATTAATATTTTAATATAAGAACCATTGAAGAACCGTTGCATATTTAAGAACTTTTCCATCTTGAAAACAACAAATATGAGTGTCATGTTGGCAAACCCACTATAAGAACTCCCATTGGAGTTGGTCTAATATTTATTAACTGTTAATGTATTCAACGATAATATTAAAAAAAAGGCAAAAAAAAAAATATTTCCTAGTATTTGTGACGTGATAAACACTTGGGAAAATAGCCACGTGAATAATACGTCGAAACTTTTCTAATATTTATTATCTGTCAGCACACAATCAATACACCCAACGGAAAAAAAAAATAAAAGGCCAAAAGAATTTAAAATTATCTTGCGACGTGGGAAGCACGTCGGTACACTTCCACGGTCAAATCAATCTTTAGTATGTCCCCACTGTAAAAACAAATTGCAGGCCAAAATTAATTATTATCAATTAGCAACGTGTGACTCACGTCGGAACTTTCTCACGTGTTTTTCACGTCGGAAAGTGCAAGATATTTCCCACTTTTTTTCTTCTATTTTTGAATTTCATTTTCCCACGTGGGTACCCCGCCACAAATGAAATTCTGGAAAAATTCAAATTTCTCTTCCATGTGAAACCCAATATTTTGATTTTAAAGTCTAAATTTTTGTGTTGCGACATGCACTATGCCAAAAAAGACCTTTAGCAGCGCTTTTTTTTGGCCTTTAGCAGCGCTTTAAAGCGCTGCCAAAAGTGGCGCTGCTAAAGGTAAAGGCAACGCTTTTTTTCAATGAAAAAGCGCTGCTAAAAGCTCCCTTCAGCAGCATCTTTAGCAGCGCTTTTTTAGCCCTTTAACAGCGCTTTTGTAAGCGCTGCATAATTCCCCCAACCATCCCCCCCTTTAGCAGCGCTTTCACAAAGCGCTGTCTTAGACCCCCCCCCCTTTAGCAGCGCTTTTACAAAGCGCTGCCATAGTCCACCCTTTAGCAGCGCTTTTTACAAGCGCTCTCTTAGACCCCCCTTCCAAACCTATAGCAGCGCTTTTGTAGCGTAATATTTGTGACCTTTAGCAGCGCTTTTATGTAAAAGTGTTGTCTAATGTCCCAGATTTTAAAATTTTTCTTAAAAAAATATTCACCCTGTTTTGTATATTTTACCAACAACCTGCTTATAATTCAGGCCTTTATTTCAACACTTTGGCCTTATAAATACAATTCAAACTTTGGCCTTAAATATACAATTCAAACTTTGGCCTTATATGTACAATTCAAAACTTTGGATACATTGTAACTCATGACTTTATTCATAAATATTTTAATATACACATAAACCTGTTTAAATATGTTACAACAAAATTCGATCCTCAGAATTACAACAACATAAATACATCCAATTCACATATAATTACAAGACTTCTAATCCGATAACTCTATACAATTCTCAACCCAAGAATAAATTGACACCATTCCTCTTTAATTTCTTCCAATTTTGCTTTCGTGTAAGTAGCACACTTGAATTCATCAAAATACTACATAATATAACATATCGAATAAGATTAAGTTTAAAACTAATTACTCAGATGAAGTATCGGATAATTATCAAAATGAATCATATAACTTATATAATGAATTGATCCATACCATGACTGGAATCTCAAGTTGACTAGAAAGAATAATTTCCCTCATAAAGCGCAATACAAAATATCCACAGTCAATACCATTGCGCTGCCGAGGACACTGTAAATGGAAAAAACAAACGAACATTTATCCGAATATATAGTTTAAATAGTTTTATCAAGTAGAAACATGCGAGAATATACCTCCCCTCTGATCCAGTTGATGTTGTTAGCCTTACTTTTTGGCACCGTTGCATCTCTTTGTGCTCTGAATATTTGTATAACTCTAACATAATATAAACGCATATTTAGAACAATGTCACATAATAAATAAAGATATATAATTAAAGACAACACTATATCTCATCACTTACGTAATAACAAAGTTCCTCAGATTTTCATATTTTATTGTATCGCCATCCAATGAATCTATATAATACACTATTTCTTTCGTCGGATTAATTGCGATCAACAACCAATGTCCACTATAAAATAAGACAACAGTTTAGACGGAAATGTTATATATATAGAAAGGGAAAAATCGAACCATTATAATAAATGAATTTAGAATAAAATCTAACCCATGGCCAGTATTATATGGCAACAAGAACAACTTCTCCGTAGTCGCGCGCATAAATCTCTGCACTGTGTACTCTTTGACTGTATCTGGTGACTGGTCTATTATACGTGAGTTGACACAGCTAGCAGATAAGAATGCGAATACTGAAGTCAATTCATTCGGGACCAATAACTTGTCATACAAGAACCTAAAAAGACATAATCAACATTAGAATATTAAGTTAAACGAGCAAATTTTAAAATGTTCAATTATTTAATTAAAATGGATCGAAGTACCTGATGTATGAATGCATAACACCGACGCCCAATTCAGAATGGTTGAAAACCTGATCAAAATCCTCCTTACCAATTGTTTCGGGATATTCAAAACCGAAAATATCTGCCTCCATGTGTATTTGACAGACGCCACCCTCAGGCACATCTGATGTTCCGACATATGTTTCAAGGCACATCCTAAATCAAGGAACAATTGCTTTTCTGGGAACCTTGGAAGTTTCAGGCATCTTACCCTTTCTGACTTGTTGCGACTGCTGATCATGAACCTAAAAGTCATATATAATTCAGTAATTAATGTATAACAAGATAGTCATGTAACTGTAGTAGTACCTGTTTCTTTGATGCAGTTGAATCGGTATCCCGCATAATAATTCTATCATCTTTTGATTTGGATTTTGTAGGAGTCTATGATCATCATATAAATAAGAAAATGTAGATGTAAGAATAACTTTCATGTATGGATCATAAAACATTTGAGTATTAAAAGGTTCAACCTACCTCATCATCTATGCAAATCAGATTTGTCGGCCATGCCACATACGCTCCTATTGCGTCTCCCACCACTGTTGCGCCTGAAATATCATCTGGTATAGGCAACAACGCACTCCCCTCTAATGCAATATCAATAGATACTTTCAAAAATCCAGAAGGGAGCGGTTTATGGTGAATTAAGTCTCCCAGAAAGTTATGCACCTTTCCCTTGCCAACCATTCGATGAGTAGGTGACGATAAATATAGCCGGCAAAGTGAAATGCCCTAAACAAATAATGATTAGTTAATGTATCAATTAAGTAAAGTATGCTAAATTAATTTCAATGTAATATATACAATTACCTTTGGAAGCTTCTGCGGACAACCGGTACTATCTTTGTCACTAGTAGCTCTACCCTCTGGAGCGCGTCTTTCTGACATGTATCTCTCCTTATCCTTCTGTAATTCACGGATTTGCGCTTTCAATTCCTCCAAAGTATCCATCACTTCTTTATTGTTGGATTTTTTTTCTTTGGCTTCTTATACAGTTTGGATGGAGTGACACCAAATCCCTTACCCCTCACACGCCCAGAATACTCAGGAATATTCAGCACCCGGCTTAGTAAGCTCCTGCAATCATCGTCCTCGGCAGGAGTTATGGTCTGGGACAGAGTCTCCGGAAATATAGATAAAAACATATATAAATATATTACACACTTTTGATCAGTTACTGACAAAGATAACGTTGTACTTACACATTGTTCAAAGACTTGTTGAACTTCTTCCTGAACGACTCCATCTCGTCCCACACGGGCAGCCTTCCATACAACATGGCCCGGAAGAGATGTTGCATCACTCTTCTCCTCTTCCAACTACGCATTAAGACGGATAATAAAGCATTGTATCCTATTATATATACTTACTATTTTTTGTAAATATATCATATTAAAGCATTTATATGTACTTACTATTTTTTGTTCTAATCGTGCATATCCCAACCGACCCTTTCTGTATGGATATGCGGGATTTGATGCCCGTTGACGATTTACGCCACTAACAACCTGAAAAAACAAGTTTATCAGAACTCCTGTACATGGAAGAAGTATATATACTATACATAGTTCATGATAAGTTGTACTTACTTCAAATTCTTTTGATCTTCGCTTTGCAAAAAACGTCTCCCATTCTTCCTCCGAAATCAAATCTGCGTACTTCATCGGATGCTCCGAGTCAACAAAGTTTCCTTCAGAATCTTTTAGAAACTTGTTTGTTAAAAACGCTCTAAATCCCCTCAAGCGTTTTCCGGCCAATTGAATACAATATTTTCTCCTACGATCTTCAATATTGAAAGATCTCTGCAAACAAACACACATACATATAACATGTTAGTATATTTAACTTAAAGACGTAAATGTCAACAATAATTAAACAATTCCAATATTATACCTGAATCTCGGTCTAAATCTTATCTTTAGCCGGTTGTAATGAAATAATTCTCCAATTATCGCAAGTAATCGGAACTTGCGAACGTACAAGTGCTCCGATGTAACTTGTTAGCAACGCACCGTTAGGCTCAACTAACTGATCTCTTTCATTCCAATGGACATCATACTTTACTCCTTTATCTCTCGCACGAATGATTTTTTTCATAATTGTTATGCCTCTTCTAATATCGCCTTCCACGTCTTTTGTTGTTTGTTTTCCATCATGTGATGTTTCCTCGTTGCTGGCCATAATATATATACCTGTAATTCAGAAAAACCAAAGTATCAAATGAATGACATGCAAATATGTAAATAACAAATATATACATAAGAAAGATGTAAATAATAAAAACATGGTATAAATAAGAAATAAGAAAAACATGGTATAAATAAGACATGTGTAAATAAGAAAAACATGTTACAAGTACCTTTAACATCTCTTTATTTTTTTCGTTGTAACGGGGTTTACTTGTGTCTTAACAACACGGACAGATGGATTGATCCAAATTCCCTCGTTATGATCATTTCTAATATATGATTCGTCCGCCCTAATATTCTCATCTGGATCATCTATAATATAAGATTCATTCTCAACATAAACATCCCCCTTTTCTTCAATGTTATCATCGATTACTTTGTTGGAAAAAAGAACTATAGACCATTTCGTACTTGTCGGATCAGTGACATAGAACACTTGTTTAGCTTGCGTGGCTAGAATAAAAGGCTCATCTTTGTACCCCACCTTATTAAGATCCACTTTCAAAAAACCTGATTTATCTATTTGTATGCCACTATTATTTTCAACCCACTTGCATCCAAAGATAGGAATCTGAAACTTCTCATAATCAAACACCCAAATGCGCTCGATAACCCCATAATACGAGGAAATGTGCATTGCTTCGGCAAGCACGGTGACACCACTATTTTGCATTGTACTTTTATCATCTTGTTCCTTGGTATAAAATGTGTATCCATTAATTGCGTATGCGCTATAAGAAAACACATGCAAACTTAGACCATATGCTAAACATCTCAACCTTTCTGTTATTGAAGCGGGATCAGAATAAAACTTTGAAAAAATATGCTCCTTGAACCATGTTATAAAACTTCGATTCTGCTCACGTACTATCCAATTTTCATTTCTATTCAGATTTAAACCTCGGAGAACATCCTTGTGCATTTCAACATACGACTCAACCTCAATGTCATTGTGCAGAACATACAAATGCACTTGCTCCTGTTCATCCCTTGAAACTGTCACAACTTTATTTCCAATTAACTGTTTACCATATATTTTTTCAACAACATGAGATTTTGGGAGGCCAATGGATTGAACGTTGGACAAATATTCAGTACAAAACTCAATAGCTTCTTCAACAATGTATCGTTCAACAATACATCCCTCTGGTCGACTTCGGTTTTTCACATACCCTTTCAATATTTTCAAATAACGTTCAACAGGGTACATCCATCTCATATAGGCAGGTCCACACAGTTGTGTCTCTTTCACAAGATGAACAACTAGATGTACCATTATGTCAAAAAATGAGGGAGGAAAATACATTTCAAGCTCGCACAAAGTAATAACTATTTCTCTTTGCAATGTTGGTAAGATCGCAGGATCTATCACCTTACTACATATTGACCTAAAGAAAAACACAATTTAGTTATTGCGCCTCTTACTTTTTCTGGCAAAATAGAACGTATACCTATTGGTAGAAAGTGTTGCATTATAACATGGCAGTCATGTGTCTTTAAACTTTTTAACTTGAGGTCTTTCATAGAAACAAGTCTTCTAATATCTGAAGAGTATCCTTCCGGAACTTTAACTTCACTCAGAAACTTACACAATATCTTTTTCTCCTTTCTAGATAAAGTATAAGTAGCAGGTGGTAGATATGTGCGGTTTCCTTTCTTCAAGGGTCCTAATTCATTCCTTATTCCCATTTCTACCAAGTCCTTTCTTGCTTTAAGGCCATCCTTAGACTTTCCTTGTATATTGAGTAACGTACCAATAACACTTTCAAATACATTTTTTTCAATATGCATAACATCAAGAAAATGTCTTACATACAACGACTTCCAATACGGCAACTCAAACAAAATTGACCTCTTCTTCCACCCACGCGTGACAAGCGTATGAGCAAAAGGCTTGCCAAACTTAGTACTCACGTCTTTCACCTTTTCAAAAATTTGTTCGCCGGTCAATGTAGGTGGAGCTTTAGGTTGTTCTGAATCTCCATTGAATGTTTTTCTCCATTCACGGTAGTGATGACTAGAATTTAAGAATCTACGATGACCAAGAAAGACATTCTTCTGACCAAATTCCAACCGCGTCCAATCTGTGTTTTCTTCACAGATAGGACACGCACATTGACCTTTAATGCTATACCCCGATAGATTTCCGTATGCTGGGAAATCATTAATTGTGTCATACAACATCGCCCTCAAATTGAAACTTTCTTTCCTATATCCATCATAAACCTCCACGCCGTTCTCCCACAAACTCTTTAAGTCTTCGATTAGAGGTGTCAGGTATACGTCTATGTTATTCCCTGGTTGTTTAGGGCCAGAAATTAACATAGATAACATCATGTACTTACGCTTCATACATAGCCATGGAGGTAGGTTATAAATCATAATAATTACAGGCCAGGTAGAATGTGAGATACTCTGCAGACCATGCGGATTCATTCCATCAGTCGATAATGCCAAGCGAAGGTTTCTAGCTTCTTCTCCAAAATCAGGATAATCATTATCAATTTTCATCCACTGTGGTGAATCTGCCGGATGTCGATAGTTCCCATCTATAATTCTATCATCTGCATGCCAAGTCAGGTGTTTTGCATCTGTTTCACTACGAAACATGCGTCTGAATCTCGGAATTATAGGAAAATACCATAATACTTTTGCTGGTGACAATTTTTTCTTATACCGAGATACACCGCATTTAGGGCACTCGTTTAATGATGCATATTCATTTCGAAACAAAATGCAATTATTTGGACAAGCATGTATCTTATCATAGCTCATGCCAATAGAGCATAACATTTTTTTAGCTTCATAGGTTCGATTGGGAAGAACATTATCCTCTGGAAGCATCTCTTGAAGTAGGGCTAACAACTCTGTAAAACTTTTATCCGACCATCCATTACCCGCCTTTAAATTGTACAACTTTAATACCGCGGACAATCTTGTGAAAGTAGTGCAACCTTTATACAACGGTTTCTCTGCATCGCTTACCAACCTCTCAAACATCTTGGGACAATCTTGAAGATCTTCTTCAAGTGCTTCTGCAATCTCTTCGACTCGATCACAATCATATGTATCTCTGCCATTGTCCTTTGAAGCACATGTCGTATTATTCTGGGGTTCAACATTCTCGTTACTTATCTCACCATGTAATGTCCAACATGTGTAACTTCGATCAATTCCATGTCTCATTAAATGAGATTCCAACTGAACAGCGTCAACTCGACGCCCATAACAGCATCCTAAGCAAGGACATGTGATCCTACTGGGGTCTTTGGCGTGTTCAACAACAAACTTAACGAACTTCGATACCCCATTCTCGTACTCTTTTGACAATCGATTACCAGACATCCATTTTTTATCCATACTAATTGAGTAATCTACACTAAACTATAAAAGTTAAACAAAACAGAGAATACCTGTAAGGAAATCACTAACTTCTAAGAATGCTATGCAATAGGATGCTTGGAAACGATCACAACTTTGCTCTTCACGGGTAACCCCTATAGCAGACAAAATATAAATTTTATTAAAATCATATTAATAATTAACCAAGACAAAAATACTAGATAATCCACCAAAACAAATCATATTAAAAATACTAGATATTCCTTAAACCAAAATGACACCCTTACTAAACATTGAGAAATCCTAACTAAACATATAAAACCATAATAACATATCATATAAACATTGAGAAATCCATACTAACATATCAACATATAAAACCATCAACATATAAAACCATAATAACATATAAAACCATATCATATAAAACCATATTCATGTTGGCTACTCTCTTAAAAAATAGGAATTTCCAAACTATATTGAAAAAAAATATGCTCTATCAAGTTACATTACTATTTTTTAATTAATTAACTATTCATTTTCTCTCACTTTTCCCTTCCTTTTTTTATTCTATTCATTCTCCATTAGTACAACTTTTATCAATCTCTTCCATTCTTTATTCACCTTGCAAAACTATCTACCACCTAGCCATCACTTAACAACACTAACATTCATCATCATATAAACTCACCATTAATTTTCATTCTCCATTTGTACAACTTTTACACACTATCTTCACTTTTTTGATTCTATTCATCTCTCACTATCGACTAACCTTCAATATCTCACTATCGTAGTGTATTGGTTCTATTCACCTTGTTTCTAATTGTACTCTTGTTCTGAATTTATCAGTACATTGAATCAAAATATATAAAAACAACAAACAGTTCCCAGGGCAATTCATTAGTTTCAATCCAAACTCTTGTTTGTCAATCTAAAACATACAAAATATCCGTAACAATGACAGAGAGACTTAACATGTAGATTAAAATACAAAATATATAACATGCCACAGAGAGGCTTAACATGTAGATATCCATACAACAAGATGACAGAAAATGACTTAACTTGATTGCATTCAAATAATAAAAACATATTCAGTTTGTCTTAAAGATTACAACAACAATGGTGGAAATATACGTAAAAAAGAAAACCAGAGTAAAACTTCAAATACCGTAACAATGGCGGAAATGCAATGCAGACGAGCAGAGGGACGGTGAACGGATGCAAATGCAACAGACGAGGGCGACGGTTGGACGGACGGAGACGGTTGGACGGCAACGGTGGTTTATAGGGCAACGCTCTTTGTTCGCCAGAGAAAAAGAAAGAAAGCAACGTAATATGACTGTTCTGTTTCTCATAAAAATTCTGGTGGGTATTTTAAATTAATTCTAATAAACCTATAGCAGCGCTTTTTAATAGCTTTAGCAGCGCTTTAAAAAGCGCTCTCAAAGACCTTCTAATGTAACCCATATAGCAGCGCTTTATGGAAAAAGCGCTCTCGTAGACCATACCTACAACAGCGCTTTAGAAAAGCGCTGTCTTTGAGTTGTCTTAGACCCCCCATTTGGCAGCGCTTTTTGGAAGCGCTGCCTTAGGACCCCCCTTTAGCAGCGCTTTTTAGAAGCGCTGTCCTAGGACCCCCATTTAGCAGCGCTTTTTGAGAAAGCGCTGTCTTTGGTTATCAATTTTTTTTATTCCTCTTTAGCAGCGCCTTTTCTAAAAGCGCTGTCTTTGTATGCGCTGCTAAATGTCATTTCTGGCGTAGTGATGGGTTTCACGTCACAACTAATTTTTTAAAAAATAAACCAGCACTCACCATTATGAAACTTGAATTTGGTGTGTTTATTAATAAAATAATATAGTTACGTGGTATACACGTCGCAACGTCTATTTTTTCCCACATTATTACCACGTCGCTAAATCACTTAACAAATTGCATGTTTTTTTGTAGTGAAACTTCCGGATGGTGAGGAATTGGGACGTGGAAAACAACAAAAGAAGCCCAGCTAGAAAATAGCCAAATCACAAGAGAATTAGTTAGTTATATAGGAGGGTTGTGTTAGGAGAGAGGGCATGAATGATGTATGAACTCTAAGATTGTCACACACCAAACATATAATAGATACATATTTATAATAGCAAATACCTAACAAACAAAGCACAAAATCACATGGATCCATGGACCGAATCGAAAAAGCGCGAAAACTCAAAAACACTATTCATCGTACGAACACAATATTCATCCGTACGGATAACACTATTCACCGACCGATTTTTTTTCTGACTTTTCTTCTGAACTTCCGATTTTCGCGGTAAATACAATCTTCAAAATATGTTTTCTTTCTCTTCATCAACAAAAGTTTTAAGATACATTTACAACATATTCATTATTGTGAAAGGGAAATAAAAAATTATAGAATACATATTTTTATGACAGAGAGATTCATTAATAATGCTACACAAATGAGAACTCCCATGCATTATACTATTTTTTTTGTGTGTAGAATCTATACAAATTGTCAAGTTGTTTGTCTTGAAAGAAGGATGACTATTATAGAAATTGAATAACAATTTTTGAGAAAAGTTGCAAAATATTGTGTTTAACACTAGACAACAAGAGAAAACTTGCAGATGTGGTATGCAATTTATTAACCATAATATTTTAAATTTAGATAAGTATTATAACCGAATGCGTCCATTGATTATGATATATAAATTTAACTCATTGTTACAACTCTGTATTTTTCTGTTGGAGCTGGTTTTTGGGAGTGCCTTTGTAACAAGGCAAATATTTAGTGAGGAAAATTGATGCTGCAAATAAACTTATTTTGTCTATGGATATAAAAGGGGTCTCAAGTGTTAATAAAATTTAGTTTTTTATTTCTTTATTATAAGATTTCATTGGGCATATTATGAATTTTGAAATGTATCGACATATTTGAATTTGGAGGGTACAATTATCTCATTTTAATTATAATATTAATTGTTTTACATTTATAATAACTAATATTTTGGTAGTTACCTTTCTAATTCATTCTTACATAAATAAATTGTTTACTTTAGTTTAGATGACAGTTCTCATTTATACATTTGTTAATACTCCTTCAAACACTTAACAAGTTTTTAATAATAAAAAGAATTATTTCTATTCAATTACCCTCCTTCAAACAATTGACAAGTTTGTAATAATAAAAGGAACTCTTTCTAATCAATTGTCCTTGATAACTTTGTTGGCAGTTTCATTTTCCATCTTTCTCAACCTTTGTATTCGTATTCTTTTTCAAATTTAATCTATAAAATATCCCTTTTATATAAGACAGTGTTGAACACTATATTAGTCACTTAATACATATTTGTCGCTTAATACATATTTGTTGATTCGTTTATTGCATTATGTTAGGCTGTATATATGCAAAGTTAAATAAAATATAAGTGAATTACTTCATTTAACTTTTACTTTTTATCAATTTGAATTTATTAAAATGGAAAGAAAAATAATATATTATACTACATACTAATTTAATTTGATAAACAAAATAGTTTAATGTTAAAATTAAGAAAAAAATAGTTTTTTATAATTTTTTTAGCACACTAATAATTCATTACACAAATAATTTAAAATAAAATCAAAATTAAATTTAAAAAAATCTATTTATATTTAAAAGAGTGTTTGCATTGAAAAAACGGATAAACGGAAGTGCTCGGACACAAATAATAATAATAAAATTGGTAGCAATAAAAAACAGTTTATTTCCTTTATAAGCATATTACTGTCTGTATATTCTTTCCACTAATCTTCAATTATTACGTTGACAAATGCTTGCATATAATAATTAATATCATATGAACTATAGTCTTTTTTTGTTACAACATACGTACTACAATTAAAGATGGTAACATAATGAGAAATCTCATTATAGTGTCATGCAAATAAATAAATAAAGTGGAAACTTTATGTGTGGCTGTTGTTGGTTTTATACTTGTGCCCTTCACCTGGACTTGGACCAGAATCCTTCATCCCTCCAATAAACCTATGCCCAACTCCAGGGGATGGACCAGATACTTTCAATGTCCTGAATACTCCATTTATCTCTCCAATTACACCATCTTTGGTTTGTAATGGCCTAGCTTCTGTTACATTAGGAACTAAAGAGATAAGCAAGGAAACAAGAAGAATAAAAGTGAGAGAGGATTTGATTGTTGTATACATTATGTTCAATGAAAATAAAGGCTTTGTTATTTGGAGTTGTATTGCTTAATTCTTTTTGAATTGTATTGCTGAAATAGCATCATGGACAGATCCTATTTATAGGTAAAATAAAACTTGTAAATTTAAAAAGCATGTGACAAATACCTTTGTTAAGAAAACACACAAGGCACGTTTTTTGGTTTGAAGAAAATTGGTATATATGAAAGTGATGTTACTAATAAAGTAAACAGTTCTTGAAATGACATATTTGAACAGAATTCAGATTAATTTGCAATATAAAGAACTCAATTACTATTTACATACATTGAAAGATATATTTCATTATTTTGACCTTAAAGGAATTGAATCAAGTTTACCAAATTTTGCAATGAATAAATGTTGTAAGAAGTCAGTAAACCTAACAAATTCCAAATGCCTCGATGGCTAGTGTCCTAAAATGATGATTATTCAGATTTTTCTTATGTTGAAATGAACTCTATTGATTTGGTTGATGCAAGTAACCTTATTGACTAATGCTTAGTGTAAAGTCATCCATCAATCTAGGTGCTTGTATGCAATGAACTAATTTCAGTGGGTTTCTATTTTGATAAGGAACTCCTACATGCTCGAAGTCAAATCTTTACTAAGTTTGTGTTTGTTTGACCTTAAAAATATTTAAAGTTGTTTTATTTGGTAATTCTTTTGAAATTTTACTATTCTACTTGTGTCTCTCTCTTTTTTTTTTTTAAAGTAATTTACTGACTATAATTCATTCTTTAAAAGTTGTTATATTTGGTTTTTATATTTAAAGAATCAAGTTCTTTCATTTTTGCTTTAAATTTAACTCATTTTTCTACCTCTAAAATTTATTTTCCATTTACAAATTCATATTTCTCCCTTAAATCAATCTTTATTTAGTGTTGTAAATTTTTTATAAGCAACAATATATTTATATTTGTATACTAGGAGTACACCAACCCATTTACAACGATCAACACAAAAACACCTAAGAAAATGAAATGCTACAAAGGCACTCCTATTGTAAAATAGGAGACTTAAACCATTCATAATAGCTACATCTAACTTTTGATTTAGACCAAAACTCCAACGACGACCAAAAAATTTGTATCACCCTCATTGTGATATCTCCTTGTTTTCCAATCAAGTCATTGAATATCACTTGATTACGGGTCCACCAAATAGTCCAACAAGTCGTGATCCAAATAAAACAAGTCGCCGCCTTGGATGATCTCCTCACCACTTTCATGAACCATTCTAACAAGTGATCACACACACTCTCTCCTTCTATACATGGTATCCCTACTCAATCTGTTATCTTTCCTCCACACAGGGCCAATACAAGGACACGAACAAAATAGGTGATTGTTGTCCTCATCAGCATTGAAACAAAAAACGCAAATTAACTCATGTGGATTGGAGATTATTCCCCTAACCGCCAAATTTGTTCTTGTTGAAAGTCCATCCAACACCAATCCCCGACCAAAAGTTCTAACTTTCAGTGGGGCCTTTGTCTACCACAACACATCCAATGTAGTCTTGGAAATAATCTCAACCACAAACGATCTAATAGGAAGCATCAATGTTTTATAACATGAACTAACAGTAAAAGAGCTTTGAAGCCTAACTTTCCAAACAAACCGGTCCACCACACCCAAGGAACGCTTGACTTCAAGCAGCAACTCTTTCAATACCTATAAATCAGCAAGCAATTCACCCGGAAGATCCTGCTCCATGAAGCCTAAGTTCCACCTCCACTCACTACCTTCCCAACCTCCTATTTCCAAAACAGATGCATTGTTCAATAAAGAGACATTAAAGAGCTCTTTGAACAAAGTCCTCAATGGTGCCTGACCAAACCAGTAATTGTTCCAAATTGAAATATGCTTACCCTCCCCTAATTTGCAAGAATGTTAATTAATAAATCCCCCATTCTTCAAAGAATCGTCTATTTTCATTTTATCCTTCGACCATAAAGAATCAGACCTTGACGCCCTTGATACCTTCTTGAGAAAAATTCATGAAATCAAATTTCCATACCTACGTTCAAGGATTCCATGCCAGATTTCACTAGATCATTGATGAAACACCAGAGCCACTTAGTCAGTAACGCAATATTAAAGACATATAGGTCTTTAATGCCCAACCCAGCACGATTCCATGGCAAGCAAACTTTGTCCCAACTAACCTAAGTTGTACAATGCTTATTAGTAGAACCAAACCAAAGGAAATTTCTTTGGGTAACAATAAGCTCCTTTCCAACTTTTGTTGGAACTTTAAAGAATGAGAGATGATGAACCGGTAGATTTATGAGAATAAAGTTATTAAGAATAATCATGCCCCTTATGGAAAGCAACCTCCCACTCCATGATGACAACCTTGATCTGAAACATTCTAACACATGTTTCCAAAAAGCAAGTCTTCTACGGTTGCCACCCACGTCTAACCTTAGAAATCTAAATGGAAGTGATCCTACTTTGCACGCCATAAATTGTGCAGCAGCACATAAGAAAGATGTCTCCACCCTAATCCTGTATAAACTACTCTTCCAAAAATTTATTCACAGACCAGAAAGAAATTCAAGGCCTCTCAAGATTGATTTCATACCCCAAAGGTCCTCCCACGAGCCATCGCTTACAAGGATCATATCATCCACAAATTGCATAAGGTTGACATATTCCTCCTCCTTCAACTTGAAACCCTTTAAAATAGCTTTAGAGTTTGATTTCCTCATCATCTCCACAAGTCCCTCGATTACCAACGAAAATAAGAAAGGTGAGAAGGGATTACCTTTTCGAATGCCTCTGGAAGCCTTAAAGTCCTTTCTAGTGCATCCATTAACAATGATAGATAAGAAGAAGTTTAAAGCACTTCCTTTTATCCAACTAATCCATTTAGGACAGAAATTCATTGCCATTAAAACGTCTTCAAGGAATTCCTAATCCATGCAATCATAAGCTTGGGCGAAGTCAACTTTGAAGATAATGCATCTATCTTGCCTCCTATTTGCCAAGTATAATAGTTCATTCACTAGAAGCACACCATCTAACATTGCCATCTAACACCCTTTTCTACCCCACAATTATCATGGCAAAATAACACATATATCAGAGTAAAATTATTAAATTTCATAAAATCCATCAAAAGTGCGTACATTTCCCAAATCAACAAAATCGGTCAAGGCTTCGTAAACAATGGGTTTTCTCAAAATAATCAATTCGCAAAAGCAGCGGAACTCAAAGGTATAAATCAAGGTTTCCTCATCAGGGAAAAATAAGCAAAATAACTCAACAGTATATAGTTTAACTCAAAAGAACCCAACCCGATGTTACATATCAGAGCAAGACCCTCTAAGCTAACTAAAAGGTTAAAAACTCAAAACATCAAAAATACTCCTCGACGGCGTCCACGGCTAAACCTGGTCAACTACATGTTACCCACGTGGAGGTAACATTCAAACAGGCAGGGTGAGTAAAACAATTCATAATAACCAATGTATAAAAATCAACATATAAACGGCGGCATAGTCATATTCAATACATTCATATCCTTCAATAGGCCTCGAAGGCTACAACATCATAATTTATACAAAAAGGCGCATAAATGTAAATGCAACATAGACTCAATCCATGTGGTACCAATCATCACAGCGTGATGGACACTGGGCCATCAACCCTCCATAGATCCCCGTCAATAGGATCGATTCTGCTAGAGAATCGGAGCACATCAAAACACTTCACATCCACACAATGGGATTGAAGCCAAAGTAATCGAGGTCCTGAACCGAAGTCCGGATGCACATGAATGCATGATGCACACGTCACAAATCATCCTCATATAACAACATAGGTGCATCATCATTCATCATATTCATCATCATGTCAATCATCAGCATATCTCATATCATCATATAATTCATCAAAGTCATGGTAATATCATCATATTAAGTCATATAAATCATCATGTCATCATCTATACATCACATAAAACTCACAGTCATACTCATGTTAATACCTCATAAAAATCACAGAATTAAACATCAAGGCATCGCTGCACATGATCATCATTCACGAAACTGTGCTACGTTCGCTGGCATGTTCGCTAGGCGAGTCTGGGCGAGTTTCTTCGCTAGGCAAGTATGGGAACAACATGGATCTCTAGGCGAAGCTTTCTTCGCTAGGCGAACTGTGCGTTGACAGCAAATTCTGCTACACACCAGAACTGATTTCTACCCAAAAGGCTCTATGATTCACTTATCCAATGCCTCCAAAACATCCCTAAATCATCTCTAAGGTCCTACGACGATAAAGGCACAAAACCTACGATTTATTAGGTCACTCCTGAAACATATTCAACCCTAAATCACAATTGTTTCTTCAATTACACCCTAAGGCATTAGAGTTACTCACATTCAAATATTCATATTCCTTCAGGGCCAGTTATATAACAATTCAAGATTTTGGCCACGAAGGCCTAAGGTTTCCCTTTTTCATATTATGCTCTAACTGTCAGGAATACTTACCACTACACCACAACATTAGAGTTCCCAAAACTAGATTTAGGCCACGAAGGCCAAAGATCATAATTTCTCATTTCTACCCTCAAAATCCTTAACCCTTAAATCAACCTTACTCATCGAAATCTACACATAGAAAATTATGAAAGGCAATACTCCCCATACCTTAAACGTTGATTCAAAGCCTTCACAAATCTGTCAGGGAATCTTTCAACACTTCTGCCTCTAATTTTCTCTTCAGAGCTCTCTGACCACAATTCTTACGGTTAACTCAAATGAATCCTAAAACCCTTCAGAACTCCCTTTTTGTTAAACATAGACTTGGGCTTCACATTTTGGGCTTTCTCCATTATACCCTCACTTACTCCTCACAATTTCCCAAATTACCCTTCTTTCACTTATATTCATTTTAAATAATAATAATAATACTAATAAATTAATATTATGTACTATTAATCAAATAAATAACCCAAAAATGCACATTTTTCCAATAATCCACCAAACTATCGAAAATCACCGAAAATGAATATTCTCAATTAAATAAATTAATTAAAATATTCCAATTAAATTTGGGGTGTTACAACTCTCCCCCACTTAAAAGAATTTTTGTCCTCGAAAATTACCTCAGGAAAACAAAGTCGGACACGACTCCTTCATCTAATCTTCACGTTCTCAAGTCCAACTTTCTCCGGCTGGTCCTCCCCATAATACCTTCACTAAGGCAATCTCTTTACCTCGCAGCTGCTTCACTTCTCGTTCGTCAATCCAAACAGGCAACGCCTCAACAGTCAAATCATCCCTTACTTGTACATCATCCATCTGAATCACATACGATGGATTTGGAATGTACTTCCTCAACTAGGATACATGAAACACATCATGAAAATTCGTAAGCGACAGCAGTAAAGCAATCTGATATGCTACTTCCCCCACCCTCTGCGAAATCTGATACGGACCAATAAAGCGCGATGTAAGCTTTCGAGACTTCAAAGCTCGACCAACACTACTTACCGACGTAACTCTTAAAAACACGTGATCTCCCTCTTGGAATTCAAGTGCTTTCCTCCTCTTATCATGATAGCTTTTCTGACGACTCTGCGACGCTTTCATCTTTTCTTGGATCATCTTGATCTTTTCAGTCGTCTCTTGCATAATCTCAGGTCCGAGTACATCACTCTCGCCTGACTCATACCAACACAATGGAGTCCTAAACCTCCTACCATACAAAGCCTCATATGGTGCCATTCCGATACTAGAATGGTAACTGTTATTGTAGTTAAACTCAATCAACGGAAAATGACTATCCCACGATCCACCTTGATCCAACATATATGCTCTCAACAAATCCTCTAAATACTGGATAGTTCTCTCTGTCTGTCCATCCGTCTGCGGATGATAGGCATAACTCAACCTCAGCTTAGTACCCAAAGCTATCTGCAAACTCTCCCAAAACCTTGATGTAAATATTGGAACTCTATTAGACACAATACTCGACGGAACACCATGCAACTTCACAATCTGATCAATATACAACTCGACAAGCTTCTGCAACGAATAATTGATCCTCATCGGTTTAAAATGAGCTGATTTGGTCAATCTATCAACAATCACCCAAATCGAATCATATCCCTTCAAAGTCTTCGGAAAACTTGTCATAAAATCCATTGAAATTCTATCCCATTTCCATTATGGAATACTCAACGGTTGCATCAGACCCGACGATCTCTGATGTTCAATCTTTGACTTCTGAAAAGTCAAACAAGCATAGACAAATTCTTCAATTTCCTTCTTCATACTCGGCTACCAAAACAACTTCTTCAAATCTTGATACATCTTTGTGGCATAAGGGTGAATACTCAACCCGCTTCTGTGACCTTCCTCAAGAATACTCTTCTTGATTTCTAGCACATCAGGAACACACACTCTATCTTGGAACCTCATCACACCATTTTCATCGATCCGAAAATCACCTCTGTTACCTTGATTGATTAACGTGAGACGATCCACCAAACTCAAGTCAGACTTCTGACCTTCTCCGATCTCTTGGAGAATACCACTAGTCAACTTCAGCATTTCCAAATTCACACTGTTAGGAGTCCCTTCACAAACCAAACTCATATCTTTGAACAACTCAATCAGTTCTAACTCTCGAACCATAAGCATCGACATATGCAAGGACTTCCTACTCAACGCATCAACTACAACATTAGCCTTACTAGGATGGTAACTCAATTCAAAATCATAGTCCTTCAGAAGTTTAAGCCATCTTCTCTGCCTCATGTTCAACTCCTTCTGATCAAACAAATACTTCAGACTCTTGCGATCACTGAACACTTCGAATCTGGACCCAAAAAGATAATGTCGCCAAATCTTCAACACAAACACCACATCGGCCAACTCTAAGTCATGCATAGGATAATTCCTTTCATGAATCTTCAATTGTTTGGAAGCATAATCAACCACTTGACCATTCTGCATTAGTACACCACCAAGACCCATCTTCGACGCATCAGAATACACAATAAAAGACTCACTCAGATTTGGAAAAATCAACACTGGAGCAGTCGTCAACTTCTTCTTAAGTTCTACAAAAATATTCTCACAAGCAACATCCCACACATAAGCTTGACCTTTTCGAGTCAACTGAGTCAAAGGCAGTGGCAACTTAGAAAAGCCTTCTATAAACCTGCAATAATAACCAGCTAACCTAAGAAAACTTTGAATCTCAGTAGCAGATTTTGGAGTCTCCTACTGTAACACATCATCAATCTTCGACGGATCCACCACAATTCCACCACTAGAAATCACATGGCCAAGGAAACCCACTTCCTTCAACCAAAACTCACACTTGGACAACTTGGCAGATACAAACGTCAACTCTCCAGCATCACCAAACTCAGGAATCCTCACAGTCTTGCTGTAGCAATCAATATGAACATAGTTGTACTCTAACCATTTCATTCTAAGAATAACATCAATCTGATGCAAGGGTAGATAGACCAAGTCCATCACAAAATTCTTATCATAAATGGTCAAAGGACAGCTCAAACAGACTAACGTAGTAGTCACAAAACCATTAGTCAGGGTATCAATAGCCATACTCCCAATCATAGAAGACAATTTCAAATTCAACTTTTTAGAACATTCAAGCAAAATAAACGAATGAGTAGCACCATTATCAACTATAGCAATCAATTCAACATCGTTAATAAAACAAGTACCTCTTATCAAGTTATCTGTCTTGGATTCTTCTGCACCGCTCAAAGCACACACTGTAACACCCTTTTCTACCCCACGATTATTAAGGCAAAATAACACGGATTTCAGAGTAAATAAATAAATCTCAATAAAAAAATCACCTCAAAGGGCGTACATTTCTCAATGTCTCAAAATAAGTCAATACTCTGTAGCACACGGGTTTTCCCAAAATGCATTCAAATTTCACAAAGCAGCGAAACTCAAAACATAACTCAAGGTTTTCCTCATAATAGAAAGTTAGTAAAATAACCCACTGGTATATAGTTTAACTCAAAAGAACCCAACCCGATGTTACATATCAGAGCAAGACTCTCTAAGTTAACCATAAAGGCTAACGACTCTAAATCTTCAAAAATAACACCTCGACGGCGTCCACAGCTAAACTTGGTCATCTGCATGTTATCCACGTGGAGGTAACATTCAAACAGGCAGGGTGAGGAAAACAATTCATAATAATAAATGTATAACAATCAATACATAAACGGCATATTACTTATATTCAACACATTCATATTCCTCAAAATGCCTCAAAGACGACAACGTCATAATTCATACAAAAGACTCATAGATGCAAGATGCAACAAAACTCAATGCATGTGGTACCAATCATCACAGCTCGATGGAAACTGGGCCATCAACCCTCCGTAGATCCCCATCAATAGGATCGATTCTACTTGAGAACCTGAGCACATTAAAATAATTCACATCCGCACATTGGGATTGAAGCCAAAGTAATTGAGGTCCTGAACCAAAGTCCGAATGCACATGAATGCATGATGCACACGTCACAAATCATCCTTATAATAACATCATAGGTGCATCATCATTCATCATATTAATCATCATCCAAAGTCATAGCTCATCATCATAATCATCATCATACATCATGTCATCACAGCACATCATAATACTCATCATCAAACATCATTTCGTCATATAATTCATCATAATAATTAATCTCACACATCATGTCATCATATAATCATCATAATAATCATCATCACACATAATGGAAATCGTCATATAATTCATCATAATAATTAATCTCACACATCATGTCATCATATAATTCATCATAATAATCATCATCACACATCATGGAAATCGTCATATAATCACGTACAAATCACATATTAGCTCATAGTCACCCTCATATTAGTCCATCATATTATCACATATTAATTCATAATAGTACCCCATATTATCTCATATTAATTTATAATATTATCCCATATTATCACATATTAATTCATCAAATTATACTCGCGGTAATCCTCACATTATCGCCAATCAATCACATAATTCCTCAATGTCATACTCATGTTAACTCATCTCAGAAATTTCAAAATCAAACATCAAGGCATCGCTGCACGCGATCAAAATTTGAGAAACTCTGCTACATTCACTAGCATGCTCGCTAGGCGAGTCAGGGCAAGTTTCTTCGCTAGGCGAGTCTGGGAAGACATGGTTCCGCTAGGAGAACAACGCGGTGACAGCAAAATCTGCTACGCACCAGAACTGATTTCTACCCAAAAACTCATACGATTCACACACCCCATGCCCTCAAAACATCCCTAAATCATCCCTAAGGTCATACGGCGATAACGGCACAAAACCTACGGTTTATTAGGCCAATTCCGAGACATATTTACGTCCTAAAACACTATTTCCCTACAATTACCCAAGGCATCATAATTTCCCAAATCAAATCCCTTCAGGGTCAGACTTATAACATTGCAAGGCTTTGGCCAAGAAGGCCTAAGGTTTCCTAATTCCTCATGTTACACATTAAACATTCATGAATACTAACCACTAGCCATAACCTCAACCTCAGAATCTTATCAATTTCCCTAATTTTCTCACAATCAACCCAAA
The DNA here is from genome assembly GCA_963859935.3 of Lathyrus sativus. NCBI lineage: Eukaryota > Viridiplantae > Streptophyta > Magnoliopsida > Fabales > Fabaceae > Lathyrus > Lathyrus sativus. The sequence goes on along the minus strand of OZ012740.1, from coordinate 646,382,328 downwards.
ATACCTTTAATCTTAAATCAACCATAAACACATCGAAAGGCATACATGGAAAATCATGAAAAGCTATACTCCCCATACCTTAGCCAATTCAAAACTTTCACGATTAACTCCGGGGATCTTCTGCCTCCAACCTTTCCTTCAGAGCTCTGGCCACCAAACTCTCACGGTCAACACAAATGAATTCTAATTTCTCTTCAGAACTCCATTTTGTCAAACCTAGTCTTGGGCCTCACAAATTAGGCTTTTCCTTCATTACCCTTACTAACTCCTCTAAATGCCCAAATTACCCTTATTCCTCTTATATTTATTTTAATTCATAATAATATTAATAAATCCATATTACATACTATTATTCCAAACGAAATACTCCAAAAAGCATAATTCCTCAATAATTCACAAAGCCACAGAAAAACACTGGAATTGAATCTTCTCAATTAAATCAATTAATTAAAATATTCCAATTAAAATTTGGGGTGTTACACACACTCTGCCACTTGTCTGAGCAACAGTAGCAGTCTTCTTCGGCTGCTGGAACTGGGTACTGATATGACCCTTCTCTCCACAATTGAAGCAAGTCGGAGCTTCGTCTTTACAATCAGTAGCTCTATGACCCCTCTTGCCACAATGATGACATCTCAACGCTCTACAATTCTCAGCACGGTGGCCTTGCTCGCCATACTTATAACACTTATCTGGAGCAGTAGCCACTCCCCCACTTGGAATTTTCCCATTAGAAGCCTTATGCTTCCCTTTATCACCATAAGTCACATACGGCTTCCCTCTATACTGGCCTTTCTCTTTCTTCTCACTCAGTTGCTTGTAGTGAGTAGATCGAGCTCAGTTATCTTCATCATAAATTCTGCTTTTGTCCACCAGTTCCAAAAACTAACGAATCTGTTGGTGCCCAATTCCCTGCTTAATCTCTGGTCTCAAATCATTCTCGAACTTGAGACACTTCGACATTTCGGCGTCAACACTGTTGTAATGCGGACAAAACTTGACCAAAGACTCAAACTTTGGCGCATACTCAGCCGCAGTCATATTCCCTTGTTCCAGCTTAAGGAATTCCACCTGTTTCTTGCCCCGGACATCTTTAGGAAAATACTTCCTCAAAAACTCTTTCTTGAACACAACCCAAGTTATTGCAATTCCAGCATCTTCCAATATATGACAAGTGTTATCCCACCAGTCCTCAGCTTCCTCTGTTAGGATATGTGTACCAAACTGTACCTGTTGCGCATCAGTGCATGCCATAACTCAGAAAATCTTCTCAATCACTTTCAGCCACTTTTGCGCACCATCAGGATCATGAGTGCTCACAAAAGTCGGCGGGTTGTTCCTCTGGAACTTTCCCAAAGCACGAAACTCATCTGGAGGTCCACCATTCTGAGCCATCACTTGGGCAAGTGATTCCAGCGCATCAGCAATAGTACGATCATTTCTTCCAGCCATCTGCAACCACCAACAGGGTCAAAAGAAAACAACTCATCAATAGTGTTCTCACACTATCGATTGACAGGGGACTAACAACATAAAAACTTCGCCGGACGGACCAACCAGGCTCTAATACCACTAATGTAACACCCTCTTCTACCCCACAATTATCACTACAACAGAAATGACTTTTAGCAGCGTATTAAAAGACAGCGCTTTCTGAAAAAGCGCTGCTAAAAGAGTCTTAAAAAAAAAGAAAAAAAATTGCATACCTACGACAACGCTTTCTAAAAAAGCGTTGCCAAAGGGGGGGTCAAAGACAGCGCTTTAAAAAAGCGCTGCTAAAGGGGGGCCTAAGACAGCGCTTTTAAAAAACACTGCTAAAAGAGGGATCTAAGAAACCGCTTTCAAGAAAAGCGCTGCTATAGCCTGGGTCTATGAAAGCGCTTTTAAAAAGCGCTGCTAAAGGCCCTGTTTAAGGAAAACCTATAGCAGCACTTTATAAAAGCGCTGTTAAAGGCCATGCAAAAGCGCTGCTATAGGTTTAAGTAGAATAAAATTTAAAATTCCCAGTTAAACCGCAAAAACATAACAGTGTTCGTCTTCTTCTTTCCCAGACGCGAAAATGAACCCTATTCACTTCGTCGACACTTTCCTTCCGTCCTTCCGTCCGAGCCTTATTCCGCCGTTGCCCTAACTCTCATCTGTTGTTGCTGCATTTCCACCACCGTCTGTCCATTTTTGACGGTCGTCTCTTTCATCCGTCCGTTCATTTCCACCACCGATGCATTTCCACCATTTTTGAGGTATTTGATGATGTAGAATATGATTCTTGCAAATGGAATGTGATTCTTTCTATTTCTTGCAAATGGAATGTGATTTTTATACCACTGTAGCTACATTAAATAATACAACGATAACAGTGATTTGTTTTAGCTGAACTTTTAGGTTTCCTTGTAATCAAAATAATGAAAGTGAGCTTTGATTTGGAGAAAGGAATCAAGAGCTTTTTTAGAAAGGAATTGATCGATATATGGATATGAACCATGGGAGGGATGTGTTTTTCTAATTCTTTAGTAACTGTCAATTAAAAATCTTTGTATTCTTCATTTTATGTGTTTTAAATTTGTGAAGAAGAAGAAGAATTAATCGTTGTAAAGACTCACAACAATACATTTGTGAGTTAATGTATATTTTCATTGTTCTTATTGTCTTCAATTTTGAAACATATATTCTTCATTTTATTTTCAAGAATAAGATCATATTTGATGGAATGATTTTAGGTGGATTTGTCGTGCATTCTTTTACACCAAAAGGATTAAATATTGTTGATTTATGTGTTTTAAATTTTATTATTCTTCCTTTATGTCATTTTGTAAAAAAAGAATAATTTCATTTTGATATACTTATTATACTTTTTTATAATCCCAAGAAAAATAAGAGTATTTTTTTATATAATATTTTCCTTGGAAGTTATATGCTTGCAGCATAAAAATAATTTCGTATACCACTGTTAGTTGAAAAATTAAATTACTCGAATAATTTCATATATTTGTTAACTTCGTATATTTGTTAATTTTGTATATTTGTTAATGGTATTTGTTGATGGAAACTTGAATTAAGTAACGATAATATTGTTGTTGATGTTAATGATGTTGATGTTGTTGATGAAAGTAAATGAATTATTTATGTCTGTTAATTTTGATCGTTTCCAAGAATTATTTAATGCTGATGATGTTATTAATTTTGTCTGTTATAGGGGTTACCTGTGAAGAGCATGGTTGTGATTATTTCCAAGCATCCTACTAGGTAGCATTCTTAGAAGTTAGTGATTTCTTTATAGGTATTCTCTATTTTGTTTAACTTTCATAGTTTAGTGTAGATTACTCAATTAGTATGGATAAAAAATGGATGTCTGCTAATCGATTGTCAAAAGAGTACGAGAATGGGGTATCGAAGTTCGTTAAGTTTGCTGTTGAACACGCCAAAGACCCCAGTAGGATCACATGTCCTTGCCTAGGATGCTGTTATGGGCGTCGAGTTGACGCCGTTCAGTTGGAATCTCATTTAATGAGACATGGAATTGATCGAAGTTACACATGTTGGACATTACATGGTGAGATAAGTAACGAGAATGTTGAACCCTAGAATAATACGACATGTGCTTCAAAGGACAATGGCAGGGATACATATGATTGTGATCGAGTCGAAGAGATTGTAGAAGCACTTGAAGAAGATCTTCAAGATTGTCCCAAGATGTTTGAGAGGTTGGTAAGCGATGCAGAGAAACTGTTGTATAAAGGTTGCACTACTTTCACAAGATTGTCCGTGGTATAAAAGTTGTACAATTTAAAGACGGGTAATGGATGGTCGGATAAAAGTTTCACAGAGTTGTTAGCCCTACTTCAAGAGATGCTTCCGGAGGATAATGTTCTTTCCAATCGAACCTATGAAGCTAAAAAAATGTTATGCTCTATTGGCATGAGCTATGATAAGATACATGCTTGTCCAAATGATTGCATTTTGTTTCGAAATGAATATGCATAATTAAACGAGTGTCCTAAACGCGGTGTATCTCGGTATAAAAAAAATTGTCACCACCAAAAGTATTATGGTATTTTCCTATAATTCCGAGATTCAGACGCATGTTTCATAGTGAAACAGATGCAAAACACCTGACTTGGCATGCAGATGATAGAATTGTAGATGGGAAGTATCGACATCCGGCAGATTCACCATAATGGATGAAAATTGATAATGATTATCCTGATTTTGGAGAAGAAGCTAGAAACCTTCGCTTGGCATTATCGACTGATGGAATGAATCCGCATGGTCTGCAGAGTATCTCACATTCCACCTGGCCTGTAATTATTATGATTTATAACCTACCTCCATTGCTATGTATGAAGCGTAAGTATATAATGTTATCTATGTTAATTTCTGGCCCTAAACAACTAGGGAATGACATAGACGTATACCTGACACCTTTAATTGAAGACTTAAAGAGTTTGTGGGAGAACGAACGGTGTGGAGGTTTATGATGGATATAGGAAAGAAAGTTTCAATTTGAGGGCGATGTTGTTTGGCACAATTAATGATTTCCCAGCATACGGGAATCTATCGGGGTATAGCATTAAAGGTCAATGTGCGTGTCCTATCTGTGAAGAAAACACAGATTGGACGCGGTTGGAATTTGGTCAGAAGAATGTCTTTCTTGGTCATCGTAGATTCTTAAATTCTAGTCATCACTACTGTGGGTGGAGAAAAGCATTCAATGGAAATTCAGAACAACGTAAAGCTCCACCTACATTTACCAGCGAATAAATTTTTGAAAAGGTGAAAGATGTGAGTACTAAGTTTGGCAAGCCTTTTGCTCATACGCTTGTCACGCGTGGGTGGAAGAAGAGGTCAATTTTATTTGAGTTGCCGTATTGGAAGTCGTTGTATGTAAGACATTTTCCTGATGTTATGCATATTGAAAAAAATGTATTTGAAAGTGTTATTGGTACGTTACTCAATATACAAGGAAAGTCTAAGGATGACCTTAAAGCAAGAAAGGACTTGGTAGCAATGGGAATAAGAAATGAATTAGGACCCTTGAAGAAAGGAAATCGCACATATCTACCACCTGCTGCTTATACTTTATCTAGAAAGGAGAAAAAGATACTGTGTAAGTTTCTGAGTGAAGTTAAAGTTCCAGAAGGATTCACTTCAGATATTAGAAGACTTGTTTCTATGAAAGACCTCAAGTTAAAGAGTTTAAAGACACATGATTTCCATGTTATAATGGAACACTTTCTACCAATAGGTATACGTTCTATTTTGCCAGAAAAAGTGAGAGGCGCAATAACTAAATTATGTTTTTTTCTTTAGGTCAATCTGTAGTAAGGTGATAGATCCTGCGATCTTACCAACATTGCAAAGAGAAATAGTTATTACTTTGTGCGAGCTTGAAATGTATTTTCCTCCATCATTTTTTGACATAATGGTACATCTAGTTGTTCATCTTGTGAAAGAGACACAACTGTGTGGACCTGCCTATATGAGATGGATGTACCCTGTTGAACGTTATATGAAAATATTGAAAGGGTATGTGAAAAACTGAAGTCGACCAGAGGGATGTATTGTTGAACGATAGATTTTTCAAGAAGCTATTGAGTTTTGTACTGAATATTTGTCCAACGTTCAATCTATTGGCCTCCCAAAATCTCATATTGTTGAAAAAATAGTAGGTAAACAGTTAATTGGAAATAAAGTTGTGACAGTTTCAAGGGATGAACGGGAGCAAGTGCATTTGTATGATCTGCACAATGAATTGAGGTTGAGCCGTATGTTGAAATGCACAAGGACGTTCTTCATGGTTTAAATCTGAATAGAAATGAAAATTGGATAGTACGTGAGCACAATCGAAGTTTTATAACATGGTTCAAGGAGCATATTTTTTCAAAGTTTTATTCTGATCCCGCTTCAATAACATAAAGGTTGAGATGTTTAGCATATGGTCCAAGTTTGCATGTGTTTTCTTATAGCGCATACGCAATTAATGGATACACATTTTATACCAAGGAACAAGATGATAAAAGTACAATGCAAAATAGTGGTGTCACCGTGTTGGCCGAAGCAATGCACATTTCCTCGTATTATGGGTTTATCGAGTGCATTTGGGTGTTTGATTATGAGAAGTTTCAAATTCCTATCTTTGGATGCAAGTGGGTTGAAAATAATAGTGGCATACGAATGGATAAATCAGGTTTTTTGAAAGTGGATCTTAATAAGGTGGGGGTACAAAGATGAACCTTTTATTCTAACCACGCAAGTTAAACAAGTGTTCTATGTCACTGATCCGACAAGTACGAAATGGTCTATAGTTCTTTTTTCCAACAAAGTAATCGATGATAACATTGGAGAAAAGGGGGATGTTGGTGTTGAGAATGAATCTTATATTATAGATGATCCAGATGAGAATATTAGAGGGGACGAATCATATATTAGAAATGATCATAACGAGGGAATTTGGATCAATCCATCTGTCCGTGTTGTTAAGAGACAAGTAAACCCCGTTAAAACGAAAAAAAGAAAGAGATGTTAAAGGTACTTGTAACATATTATTTCTTATTTATATCATGCAATAAAGTAACATATTATTTCTTATTTATACCATGTTTTACTTATTTATACATTTCTTATGTATATATTTGTTATTTACATATTTGCATGTCATTCATTTGATACTTTGGTTTTTCTGAATTACAGGTATATATATTATGGCCAGCAACGAGGAAACATCACATGATGGAAAACAAACAACAAAAGACGTGGAAGGCGATATTAAAAGAGGCATAACGATTATGAAAAGAATCATCCGTGCAAGAGATAAAGGAGTAAAGTATGATGTCCATTGGAATGAAAGAGATCAGTTAGTTGAGCCTAACGGTGCGTTGCTAACAAGTTACATCGGAGCACTTGTATGTTCGCAAGTTCCGATTACTTGCGATAATTGGAGAATTATTTCTTTACAACTGGATAAAGATAAAATTTTGAGCGAGATTCATGTATGATATTTGATTATTTTTAATTATGTTGACAGTTACGTCTTTAAATTAATTATACTAATATGTTATATGTATGTGTGTTTGTTTGCAGAGAACTTTTAATATTGAAGATCGTAGGAGAAAATATTGTATTCAATTGGCCGGAAAACGCTTGAGGGGATTTAGAGCGTTTTTAACAAACAAGTTTCTAAAAGATTCTGAAGGAATCTTTGTTGACTCGGAGCGTCCAATGAAGTACGCAGATTTGATTTCGGAGGAAGAATGGAAGGTGTTTGTTGCAAAGCGAAGAACAAAAGAATTTGAAGTAAGTACAACTTATCATGAACTATGTATAGTATATATACTTCTTCCACAAGAGTTCTGATAAACTTGTTTTTTCAGGTTGTTAGTGACGTAAATCGTCAACAGGCATCAAATCCCGCATATCCATATAGAAAGGGGCGTTTGGGATATGCACGCTTAGAAAATAAATAGTAAGTACACATAAATGCTTTAATATGATATATTTACAAAAAATAGTAAGTATATATAATAGGATATAATGCTTTATTATCCGTCTTAATGTGTAGTTGGAAGAGGAGAAGAGTGATGCGACATCTCTTCCGGACCATGTTGTATAGAAGGCTGCCCGTGTGGGAAGAGATGGAGTCGTTCAGGAAGAAGTTCAACAAGTCTTTGAACAATGTGTAAGTACAATGTTATCTTTGTCAGTAACTGATCAAAAGTGTATAATATATTTATATATGTTTTTATCTATATTTCAGGAGACTCTATCCCAGACCATAACTCCCGCTGAGGACGATGATTGCAGGAGCTTACTGAGTCGGGTGTTGAATATTCCTGAGTATTCTGGGCGTGTGAGGGGTAAGGGATTTGGTGTCACTCCATTCAAACTGTATAAGCAGCCAAAGAAAAAAAATCCAACCAATAAAGAAGTGATGGATACTTTGGAGGAATTTAAAGCGCAGATTCGTGAATTACAGAAGGACAATGAGAGATACATGTCAGAAAGGCGCGCTCCAGAGGATAAAGCTACTAGTGACAAAGATAGTATCGGTTGTCCGCAGAAGCTTCCAGAGGTAATTGTATATATTACATTGAAATTAATTTAGCACAATTTACTTAATTGAGACATTAACTGATCATTATTTGTTTAGGGCATTTCACTTTGCCGGCTATATTTATCGTCACCGACTCATCGAATGGTTGGCAAGGGAAATGTGCATAACTTTCTGGGAGACTTACTTCACCATAAACCGCTCCCTTCTGGATTTTTGAAAGTATCTATTGATATTGCGTTAGAGGGGGTGCGTCGTTGCCTATACCAGATGATATTTCAGGCGCAACAGTGGTGGGAGACGCAATAGGAGCGTATGTGGCATGGCCGGCAAATCTCATTTGCATAGATGATGAGGTAGGTTGAACCTTTTAATACTCAAATGTTTTATGATCCATACATGAAAGTTATTCTTACATTTACATTTTCTTATTTACATGATGATCTTAGACTCCTACAAAATCCAAATCAAAAGATGATAGAATTATTATGCAGGAAACCGATTCAGCTGCATCAAAGAAACAGGTACTACTACAGTTACATGATTATCTTGTTATACATTAATTACTGAACTTATATATGACTTTTAGGTTCATGATCAGCAGTCGCAACAAGTCAGCAAGGGTAAGATGCCTAAAACTTCCAAGATGCCCAGAAAAGCATTTGTTCCTCGATTTAGGATATGCCTTGAAACATATGTGGGAACATCAGATGTGCCTGAGGGTGGCATCCGTCAAATACCTATGGAGGAAGGTATTTTCGGTTTTGAATATCCCGAAACAATTGCTAAGGAGGATTTTGACCAGGTTTTCAACCATTCTGAATTGGGCGTCGGTGTTATGCATTCATACATTAGGTACTTCGATCCATTTTAATTAAATAATTGAACATTTTAAAAAATTTGCTTGTTTAACTGAATATTCTAATGTTGATTATGTTTTTTTAGGTTCTTGTATGACAAGTTTTTGGTCCCGAATGATTTGACTTTAGTATTCGCATTCTTATCTGCTAGCTGTGTCAACTCACGGATAATAGAACAGACACCACATACAGTCAAAGAGTACACAGTGCAGAGATTTATGGGCGCGACTACGGCGAAGTTGTTCTTGTTGCCATATAATACTGGCCATGGGTTAGATTTTATTCTAAATTTATTTATTATAATTGTTCGATTTTTGCCTTTCTATATAACATTTCTGTCTAAACTGTTGTCTTATTTTATAGTGGATATTGGTTGTTGATCACGATTAATCTGAGGAAAGAAATAGTGTATTATATAGATTCATTGGATGGCGATACAACAAAATATGAAAATCTGAGGAACATGGTTGATACGTAAGTGATGAGATATATTGTTCTGAATAATTATATATCTTTATTTATTATGTGACATTGTTCTAAATATGCGTTTATATTATGTTAGAGTTATACAAATATTCAGAGCGCAAAGAGATGCAACGGTGCCAAAAAGCAAGGCTAACAACATCAACTGGATCAGAGTGGAGGTATATTTTCCCATGTTTGACTGTTATAGTGGTTCTACTTGATAAAACTATTTAAACTATATATCCTGATAAATGTTCGTTTGTTTTTTCCATTTACAGTGTCCTCGTCAGCGCAATGGGATTGACTGCGGATATTTTGTATTGCGCTTTATGAAGGAAATTATTCTTTCTGGTCAAATTGAGATTCCAATCATGGTATGGATCAATTCATTATATAAGTTATATGATTCATTTTGATAATTATCCGATACTTCATCTGAGTAATTAGTTTTAAAATTAAATCTTGCATGTTCTGTTATATTATATAGTATTTTGATGAATTCAAGTGCGCTACTTACACGAAAGCAAGATTGGAAGAAATTAAAGAGGAATGGTGTCAATTTATTCTTGAGTTGAGAATTCTATAAAGTTATCGGATTGGAAGAATTGTAATTATATGTAAATTGAATGTATTTGTGATGTTGTAACTCTGAGGATCGAATTTGTTGTAACATATTTAAGCAGATTTATGTGTATTAAAATGATTATAGACAAAGTGATGAGTTACAATGTATACTTAAAGGCCAAACTTTTGAATTGTATATATAAGGCCAAAGTTTTGAATTGTATATATAAGGCCAAAGTGTTGAAATAAAAGCCTGAATTATAAGCAGGTTTGTGTAATATAAGCAGGTTGTTGGTAAATATACAAAACAGGGTGAATATTTAAAAAAAAAATTTAAAATCTGGGACATTAGACAGCGCTTTTACAAAAAAGCGCTGCTAAAGGTTACAAACATGGCGCTACAAAAGCCCTGCTATAGGTTTGGAAGGGGGGGGGTCTAAGATAGCGCTTCTATAAAGCGCTGCTAAAGTGGGGGCTATGACAGCGCTTTGTAAAAGCGCTGCTAAAGGTGGGGTCTAAGATAGCGCTTTGTGAAAGCGCTGCTAAATGGGGGATGGTTGGGGGGAATATGCAGCGCTTATAAAAGCGTTGCTAAAAGGCTAAAAAAGCACTGCTAAAAGTGCTGATGAAGGGAGCCTTTAGCAGCGCTTTTTCCATAAAAAAAGCGTTGCCTTTACCTTTAGCAGCGCCACTTTTGGCAGCGCTTTTAAGCGCTGCTAAAGGCCAAAAAAAGCGCTGCTAAAGGTCTTTTTGGCATAGTGTATCATGGCAAAATAATACAGATATAAGAGTAAAATTATTAAATTTCATAAAAGCCATCAAAAAGGCGTACATTTCTCAAATCAACAAAATCGGTCAAGGCTCCGTAAACAACGCGTTTTCTCAAAATAATCAATTCGCACAAAGCAGCGGAACTCAAAGGCATAAATCAAGGTTTCCTCATCAGGGAAAAATAAGCAAAATAACTCAACAGTATATAGTTTAACTCAAAAGAACCCAATCCGATGTTACATATCAGAGCAACACCCTCAAAGCTAACCAAAAGGCTAAAAACTCAAAACTTCAAAAATACTCCTCGACGGCGTCCACGGCTAAACCTAGTCATCTGCACGTTACCCATGTGGAGGTAAGATTCAAACATGCAGGGTGAGTAAAACAATTCATAATAACCAATGTATGAAAGTCAACATATAAACAGCGTCATAGTCATATTCAACACATGCATATCCTTCAATAGGCCTCGAAGGCCACAACATCATAATTTATACAAAAAGGCGCATAAATGCAAATGCAACATAGACTCAATGCATATGGTACCAATCATCACATCGCGATGGACACTGGGCCATCAACCCTCCATAAATCCCCATCAATAGGATCGATTCTGCTAGAGAACCGAAGCACATCAAAACACTTCACATCCACACAATGGGATTGAAGCCAAAGTAATCGAGGTCCTAAACCGAAGTCCGGATGCACATGAATGCATGATGCACACGTCACAAATCATCCTCATATAACAGCATAGGTGCATCATCATTCATCATATTCATCATCATGTCAATCATCATCATATCTCATATCATCATATAATTCATCAAAGTCATGGTAATATCATCATATTAAGTCATATAAATCATCATGTCATCATGTATACATCACATAAAACTCACACTCATACTCATGTTAATTCCTCACAGAAATCACAGAATCAAACATCAAGGCATTGCTGCACACGATCATCATTCGTGAAACTCTGCTACGTTCGCTGGCATGTTTGCTAGGCGAGTCGGGGGAAATTTTCTTCGCTAGGAGAGTCTGGGAACAACATGGTTTGTTAGGCGAAGCTTTCTTCGCTAGGCGAAGCTTTCTTCGCTAGGCGAACTCTGCGATGACATCAAACTCTGCTACGTAGCAGAACTGATTTCTACCTAAAAGGCTCTACGATTCACTTACCCCATGCCCCCAAAACATCCCTAAATCATCTCTAAGGTCCTACGACGATAAAGGCACAAAACCTACGGTTTATTAGGTCACTCTCGGAACATATTCAGCCCTAAATCACAATTTTTCCTTCAATTACACCCTAAGGCATTAGAGTTACTCACATTCAAATATTCCTATTCCTTCAGGGTCAGTCATATAACAATTCAAGGTTTTGGCCACGAAGGCCTAAGGTTTCCCTTTCTCATATTATGCTCTAACTGTCAGGAATACTTACCACTACACCATAACATCAGAGTTCCCAAAACCAGATTTAGGTCACGAAGGCCAAAATCCCTTTTTCCCTAATTTAAGCACGGCTAGATTTACCTATAACCGGTTTAGGCCACGAAGGCCAAAGATCATAATTTCTCATTTCTACCCTCAAAACCCTTAACCCTTAAATCAACCTTACCACATTGAAATCTACACATAGAAATTATGAAAGGAAATACTCCTCATACCTTAAACGTTGATTCAAAGCCTTCACGAATCTGTCAGGAAATCTTTCAAAGCTTCTGCCTCCAATTTCCTCTTCAGAGCTCTTTGGCCACAATTCTTACGATTAACTCAAATGAATCCTAAAGCCCTTCAGAACACCCTTTTTGTTAAACCTAGACTTGAGCCTCACAATTGGGCTTTCTCCATTATACCTTCACTTACTCCTCACAATTGCCCAAATTACCCTTCTTTCACTTATATTCATTTTAAATAATAATAATAATACTAATAAATTAATATTATATACTATTAATCAAATAAATAATCCAAAAATGTACACTTTTCCAATAACCCACCAAACTACCGAAAATCACCGAAAATGAATATTCTCAAATAAATAAATTAATTAAAATATTTCAATTAAATTTGGGGTGTTACAACACACCCCACCAAGACTTTAGGTCTGAATTCGTCCAGGCTCTGTGGGTTGTCTCTTTTAAGAATGAGCACAATAAAAGAAGAAGCCAAAATCTTGGTCAAGTTTGCGTATTTAAACTTTAGATACATCACCTCCCCTAGTGCCCTAGCAACCCTTCAAAAAGTATAGGTTGAATCCATCTGGCCTCGGGCTTTTATTACCATCACGACTTGAGATAGCTTGCAATATATCCTCGTCCAAAAATGGTTCTACCAACATCCAATTATCTTCCTCTGATACTTTGTGCAATCCAGTCATGTTCAAGTGTAAGACAACACCTACAACTTTCTTTGCTAATGTAAATGACATAAAGAATATTAAATGGCATGTTAGTGAAAGAAAATATGATGAAAATTTATTCCATGTACCTGGTTCTTTGAAATGGAAAAAATTGATTTGTTATTTTTGAATTTTGAAGATGATATAGGTTCCCACTAACTAAATAATGGAAATTTGTATATTATATATGAAGATGATATAGGTTCCCACTAACTAAATAATGGAATAAATATTGTTTACTATAGGCATCAAAAATTTTAAGGACCCAATCATCCAAATTGTTGAATGAAGAAAGCTTTTAATGATGAACGAGAGTTTGATATCATTCCAAAGTCCCATGAGGGAGCTTTTGAAATATGTGATACAGTCTCTCCCAGTTGGTGGAACTTTCCCTAATACGCGGGTAGAACCACTTTTTTTAATACTAGTACGCCCTATTTCATCTCTCTAGGCATGAATTTGGATTCATACCTTCGGACAACTTTACACTTGGCTGCAAATTTCTGGACATGGACGAGTTCTCTTAATTTGTCGATCAAGTCCACCGCACATTCCAATATGGCCATGTTTTCTTCTTTACTAAACTAGGATCGTCACCACAAGTGCGTCTCAATCTCCACGGACAGCATGGCCTTTGCACCACATACCACGACGAACGAATTTCCCTTGGTGGTTATGTATGGAGTAGTATGGTATGACCATAATATCTCGTGAAGAAATTATGCTCATAGTCCATTGGCGTCATCAAGCTTCTTCTTGAGGCCTTACGAGACTAATTTGTTTGATGATTCTGCTTGTCCATTAGTCTTCGGGTGCACGACAGATACAAACTTCGTATGTACTCCTTGGTCTTTGCAAAATTCAATGACCATGACATTGACGAGTTAGCTGCAGAAGAAAATTAATATTTTAAAGTTAACAATAATTTTGCAAATTAATTAGTGATAACCATTTTCAAATGGATGTCATATGATTTTAATACCTTTTCAATGCATAATCCACTCATGAGTATAAAATTTGATTTCAAAGATAATATTTTTATTTTAAAAGGGTTTTATCGATGTTTTTTTCGATTTAAATAATTTTTTATAATAACATCATTTATATTTGAGAAACCCTCAAATTTTAAGGCATAACACCCTCCAAAAGTCACCAGCATAATTAATCCTTTTTCCTTAACTTATAACTTTTGAGAACTTCAAAACCCAACTACATTAACATCAAAAAGTTGGTATAAATATTTAACAATAAAAAAATATTATATAAATAGTTTACCAAAGTTGGTAATATGTAAAATCAAGTCATATAAGTTAAAATTAATACCTCCAAATTTTTCAATATACTTTGTTTGACATCTGCATGTATCTTGTCTCATTCATCTATCAATATACTAACTTTTCTTTGACCAAGTAATATCATATAACTCCAAACAGTCAAAACATTTTCATCATACACTACTACGAAAAACACATATAATCACGCCTGTGTTACTACATATATTCCATCAATCATTGTAATATGTGATATTTAGGCGCATGCATTTTTTAAAATTTTATTTAACCACCTATAACCACTGTTGATTTAATACTCTTGGTGAAAAGGGGCGTATGATCATAGGTTCAAATCCTAGCACCAACATTTTTTGTCATTTACTTATTTTTTAAAAATGCTGACGGGAATTTTACCACAGGTATTTAAATCAACCATGGTTATAGGTGACAGATCTTTCACCACAGGTATTTAAATCAACCATGATTATAGGTGACACCTTCTTTTTTTTTTAAATGTGTATATATATATATATATATATATATATATATATATATATATATATATATATATATATATATATATATATATATATATATATATATATATATATATAATACTTTTAGTTCATTCACTTTTACCCTAGACGTACTAGACAAACTTCATTTTCTGCCTCCAAACTTATTCCATTTATGAAACACTAGCGTCCAGACTGGCACTCACGTGCCCGTCTGTCCGCTTTTTTAATGCACATAAAAATACAAACGATATTTTTTGTTAAAATAATTTTTTTAAAAAAATATAATATGTGGAAGTTAATAATAAGAAGTTATATGGAAGTTAATAATAAGAAGTTATTAAGTAAATTACACAATAAAATAAAGATAAAAATGATAGAAAAATAGGTCACACCAAAATAAAGTATTCCCTTTATATATTGTATAGATTATTCTTCCACTAAACCAAACTTGAAAACATCATTTCTTTAACAAACGAAACTCAGAAACATTGCTTCCATTAATATGTTATAGTTTGTTCTTGTTTTACAATTCTGCAGGTAAAATATTATTGTTTAACGATTTTTTTTATTGTTGTTCGTGTTGTTGTTCTTGTTGTTGCTCTTTTTTGTATTCTTATTTTTATTCTTGTTGTTGTTATTGTTGTTCTTTTTATTCTTGTTACATTTCTGGTTGTTGTTGTTGTTTCTCTTGTTATTCTTGTTGTTATTCTTATTTTTGTTCTTGTTGTTGTTGTTGTTGTTGTTGTTGTTGTTGTTGTTGTTGTTCTTCTTCTTCTTCTTCTTCTTCTTCTTCTTATTGTTCTTGTTCTTGTTCTTGTTGTTCTTGTAGTTCTTGTTATTGTTGTTGTTGTTGTTGTTGTTGTTGTTATTATTATTATTCTTGTTTTTCTTGTTGTTGCTCTTTTTGTTCTTGTTATTATTCTTATTTTTATTCTTTTTGGTGTTATTCTTGTTATTATTGTTCTTGCTGTTCTTGTTATTATTCTCGTTGTTCTTGTCATTCTTGTTGTTGCTTTTGTTGTTCTTGGTGTTGTTGTTATTGTTATTATTGTTGTTCTTGTTCTTCTTGTTATTATTCTTATTATTCTTTTTAATCTTGTTGTTCTTGATGTTGTTGTGTTAAAATATTTAATATTGTATATTGTGATAAAAGTTATAAATGTAGTCAGGCAAAACATGTGACAAAAATAAATATAAAAGGTTGGCAGAGCTTTCACAACGGTTATTTAAAACAATCGTGATAATAGGTAGCACGTTTTTCAGTTTTCTACAATGGTCATACAACCGTGATTGGAAGTAACACATATACAACCACACGCTATGCAACAACGGCCGATTCTGCATGATAATACATATTTTTTAACCGTTGTTGTATGTGTTTTTTATAGTAGTGATAACACATCCCATTTTGCATATCAAACTCGACCCACATCTTTTTACATGTTTTGTGGACTTATGTCAATGTTATCATCAGTGTAACAACTAAAGTATTTCGTGTTTTCTTCTGCTGACTAAAGGTACCCTCAATTTCAGAAGGGCTGTTGGATGGCTTGTCCATGTATCTAATTAAACAAAAAAGAATACATTATGGATAACTTATTTAAAAAGTAATATTATAAAACTCCCACAATTCATTATAAATAGTGGATAACTTGAAATTTAGCACGTTTATAATTATTCTGACTTATGCCTAACTCAAATACATGTTAAATAATCCCAAAATTTTGAAAGTATCGTTGAGCGAAAGTATCTCTTTTACTCTCAACAATAATAACAACATATATTCACTACTATAAATAATACATTGTATGACTAAGTTTTCACCTCAATCAACGAACAACCGAGCTGTAAACTATTGGTGTGTCACATTTAGATTTTTTTTCAAAAACAAATATTACTTATTCCATCAGTTGAGCTGGAACCGAGGGAAAAAGTATTTAGGGGACACACTTCGAGTTCAAACAACTGTATTTTTGTATCTTTTAATTATTTTAATGTTTTTGTTTATTAACTATTACCCCGATTAAGTTAGCAACCAAAGGAAATGTATTCAATGGACACAACTTTTGATCCCAACAATTGTATTTTATCCCCTTTTATTTTATTATTATTATTGTTTATAATCTACTACCTAAGTTGAGATGGAAATCAATGGGAAAAATATTCAGGGGACACGCCTTCAAATCTCATCAACTTCATTTTTTCTCCTATTGTTGTTGTTGAGATTTAATGTTTAACAATTCATTTAATTTTGTTTTTTATTTATGTTGTTGTTGTTGTCAATAAATTTGATGTATTGCAGAATGAAACGAGAAAGCAAAACTAAAACAAAAGTTATGTAAACCGGGTATTTCACCTCGGGTCTTATTACCATTTGATGTAAAAACTCACATTTCACCTTTGATATTAATTTCAACCGAGGGGTAAAGTGGACCACTTATTAATTTTGAAAATTCCAAAAAGTGTTATTGATAGGGATCAAACACATGACCACTACAACTTTTCCCTTCGGATGGCAGCTCAACCGAGGAAAAAAGTGGCATACTTTTAGTGACACCCTTTGTCACCTCGGACATAAAAACGAGGTAAAATCCTTTTTTAACTGAGATAAAATCACTTATTTGTATTACTAATTACTAACGTAGTTTAACCTTCAATCCCAGCAACAACATTAAGAGAAATATACCTTTGATTAGATTAGACAACAATAACAACAACAACATCAAAACTTTGATAAAGACATCATCAACAACAACAACAATAATAAACCTTTAAAAATTCAATCTCAACAATATTCAATATTTTACCAATAAAGAAACAACAAAAACAACAACAAAAACAACAACGACAACAACAACAACAACAATATAACAACAAAATCAATAAAAACATCACTAATAGAATATGAAGTTTGGAGGTAGAAGATGAAGTTCGTTTATGGCTCTTTGAAATAATGAATGGAAGTTTGACAATGCAATACCGAATGAATGTTAGCATTTTATTCTGGAAAATATGACGGCTAGAGTTTTCGTATCGGTTTGATTGCCCAATAGAAAGAATAGATAATTTATTTTCAATTTAAAAAAACAATAGTTTTCCTATTGCTGAGCATGACCATTTGAGATAATAAACAAGGGTTTTCATATCGGTTGGCGTGACCAACTGCAGGAATAAATTGTTTTTTTTAATTGAAAAATAAAATATACATAAGGTACCAATTGAAAAAAGTAAAGCAAAAACTGCAGTTGTTGGAATTCGAAACGTGTTCATGAGAAACTTTCCCTTCGATTTCTTCCCCAACTGCGAGAATAAATTGTTTAATTTTTAATTAAAATATAAAATAAAAAGAATAAAAAAATTGGAAAAAAAAAACTAAAATTGTCCTGCTAGATTTGAAGCACGCTTCATAGTGACTTTTCCCATTGGTTGCTAACAAAAACAACGACAAAAATAATAACAACAAAATAAATGAATAGAATCGTTAAACAAGAGAATTTTACTTGAAAAAACAACAACAGTTAACGTTGGTAAGTTGAATTCATGCTTTCAATGTCTCGTTCTATTTAGAAAAGAGATGATGGAGTTGTGAAACTCGTTAATGAAAGAATTGTTTTTTAGTTTTGTTTATGGAAGAAATTATGTTTTCAAGTTTGGTTTAGTAGATGAATAATGTTTCGTAAATGGAAGAAGTTTGGATACAGAAGATGAAGTTTGTCTAAGTCTATGAAAAAAGTGAATGAACTAATAACATTATATATCTTTAAAAATATAAAAAAGACGTCACTTTTCATCACGGTAGAAATCTAACCGTGCAGTTAAAAAAAGTAAAAATTCAAAACTGTTGGTGTTGGGATTCAAACTCATGACCATATGCTAACTTTCACCACGATTGTAATTCCAACCATGGTAAAAAGTGGCTTAAAATAAGTAAAAAATAAAAAATGTTGGTGACGAGATTTGAACCCATGACCAGACGCCACTTTTCACCAAGGTTGAAATTTCAACCGTAGTTAAAAGTGACACCTTCTTACTTTTCACCACAATTATTATTGAGGACCGTATTGAAGATCTTTTAATAAAAGAACTAAATGCGCTTAAATATTACCTATTACTTCACTTGAATGAACATGCGAGGTAATAACATATTACAAAAGATATATTTTGTAGTAGTACTTCTATTTATCCATTTTTTTGTATCATGTATGCAAGATATTTAAATTGTGTAACATATGTGGTATGATATAATCTTCAAGTTTCACCTCTAAGTTAGAAACACCTGTCCTTTTAGTTAACTTAGATTCCACATGTTTTGTGTCACTTCTGCTTAGGCAAAACTCATACACTTCTAAGACTCCTTTCCAATCTTTCATTTAACTTCTCCATCGACTTATCGAGTAGATCTATATGATGTAAAAAAACATATTTTGCAATGCTAGTTCTTGGATGTATTATGTATGTGCATCTCAATATAAAGTTAAAAGATAAGTACTTTAGTTCTTGGATGTGTTATGTATGTGCATCTCAATATAAAGTAAAAAGATAAGTACTTAGGTTGAACCTTGATGTAATTCTATTTTTATAAGAAAATCGTTTGTCTTTTTACTATATGTCTTAACACTTATCTACACCCCTGTCTCTTTATCGTATGTCTTATCACTTATCTAGACTCTCCAATACGTATCTTAGATATCTTAAATTCATACATTTCTAGGCTCTTTCTTCTTCAAAGTTTTCCACAAAGTTTCTCTAGGTACTATATAATACACCTTTTCAAGTGTGCAAGTTCTGTTGATAAATTTGATACGACTCAATCAAATATTGTATTAGATAAATTGTTTTTTTTATCGACCTCTCAAACATATAAATTGTAATTGATTATCAATAATTTGAGTCTCTCTTTATTTTAGTTCAAGTTATTCTGGCCTTACATCTTGCTTAAGATTTCTAAAAAAATATTTTTTACTTGGTTTTGTCGTCAACCTGTATATCACTTGTAAAAAGAAGTGTCAAAGTAACTAAGAATATGATGTCTTAGTTTGGTTTGTAATGTGTTACTTTTCCAGTCTAATTTGTTTTTTTTTTTTCTTTTCAAGCACATTATTAAAAGTGGAGTTGGGTCATAAAGTGCGGGTCCTGAGAATATCCTAACTGGTAATAGAGAAAAAAAAACACACTCATTCTTTGAATCACGTGTGTGTGGAAATTTTGAAAATTCATTCTGGAGCTTGTCTCCCAACTCGTCTCAGACATACTACTGTTTTTAAAATGACAACTTAAAATGACATATTTGAGCAGAATTCAGAATTATTTGTAGTATCTCACGCATCCTAAAGCTGAGATTGAAATTGCTACCAGAAATTTCCTATAAGAACTCAATTACTATTTACATACATGTTTGACTTTGAAAGAATCTAGCTTAGGAATTTAGTGAAAGTCCTGAGATGGCTTTGAACCTAACAATTCGATTTAGGGTCTTGCGCGTTAATGAATAAAAAACTTAACTGAATTAGATTTGGATGTTAAGATTTATGGATTGCTTAGAGAATATAAATCCCTCAATAATGTGTATTCCATTATTTTAAGCAGAGACTATGACAACAACAAAAAAAAAGGTACATATAATTCAAAATGGAATCCGCTTTGGTTATTAATTAAGAATTATTTCTGAAGCCAAGTTGTTGGAATATTTTATATTTATAAATTATTTAATAAGTATATTTTAATAATTATTATGTGAGTATCAGTTATTTTTTAAAACGCAATATTTTAAATAAAAAAGTAATTTATACCAAAATAGAAGGCAAACGTGTAATAACAAATTGTGTCATTACATCTTTTTGAATAGCATAATTAATTCAATTTTTTTTTTAAACTGATGAAGTCATTAAATATTAAAAAAATAAATTTTAGATTTATTAAGAAATCAATCTATTGATTAATCGAATATATATATATATATATATATATATATATATATATATATATATATATATATATATATATATATATATATATATATATATATATATATATATTTTGTTAACGATGAAAATTATATGTTGTTGTATATTATAGCTTTCATTACGTTCATTAAACATTTCATAAAAGATGAGTTTATTATATTGTATGTATTTTGAATGTTTTTACAACTCCTAAGTGAATCAATATTTAACCTTTAAATTAAATTAGAATATTATAATATGAGTTGTTAAGTTATATTAGAAAACAACTGATCCTTATCAATGTTTTACGAGATTTTTGCAACCTTTTATTCATATTTTACTCTTTAATTGTTAGAATTTAGTTCAATGCTTTTAGTTATTCAGCTATCACTTCCTTCATCTCTTTTTTTATCTACAAAATAAATAATAGTTTGCAAAATAAATTAGTGGTAAAGAAAGTGCTAGAAGATGAAGTAGAAGCACTGAAACATGTTCTAATCCCTTTATATATATATATATATATATATATATATATATATATATATATATATATATATATATATATATATATATATATATATATATATATATATATATATATATATATATATATATATATATATATATATATATATATATATATATATATATATATATATATATATATATATATATATATATATATATATATATATATATATATATATATATATATATATATATATATATATATATATATATATAAAACCTTTAAACTGAATTAGAAAATTAAAATATGAATTGTTAAGCTATATTAAAAAAATAAAACTTATTAAGGGACATTTTGTTTTAGCTTTAAAAAAATTGATTTTGTTTTTGTATTTTTGAAAATGGATTCTAAAGAAATTAACAACAAAAAGAACATTATTCGAGATCAAAACATAGTCAAAATCACAAGTTTTTAAAAAAAATTGAAATTCTGATATCTAAAAAAAATTTCGATAAAATGATAAGATATCTAAAATAATATTTTAAGAATAACTATTCAAACTAAATTTTTATTTGAAACTTTTATAAAAATTTTCTTTATAAAATTATTTTCCAAAAAATTATATTATACTATAAAAATAATTTTAAAAAAAAGTCAAAACAAACGGGGCCTAAGTTTTACCATCTTATTGCAAAATATTATTCATATTTGCTCATTAATTGTGAAAACTATGTTCAATGCTATTAGTTATTCAACTATCACTTTCCTCATCTTTAATTTTATCTATAAAATAAATAATATTTTATAAAATAAATTAGAGGTGAATGAAGTAATAGCAGAAGAATTAGAAATATTAAAATAAGTTATAATCGTTAAATATACGTAATGCAAATAATGAATTGTAAAAATTTTGTAAAATATTGATTACTGAGATTTCTCTTTCTAACATATAACTTAACTTATCATATTATAAATTTCTAACTAATTTTAAAAACTAATATATCTAGTGACGAGCAATTGATGAAATCAACATTCTACATAAATTATAATAAACAACTAATTTATTTATTTTTGATGAGAGATGCAAAATCAAAATTTGAGTGAAGTATTATATTACACCCTTATTTGGTAGTATCAGCATTAAGAAGAAAGAAAATAATCTACAACAAGAGTAACAAATTATATCAGTATATATTAAATCAAAGCCATGTTATACAATATTATCTTCAATTAGTAACAGGTTTAGTGATACTATTATATATCACAATGTAATTATTAGCTAATACTATGTATTTGTAATGAGTCATAACAAATAAAAGCAAAAGGAATGTGAACTTTAAGAATGGTTGTTTTTGTTGTTGGTTATGTATTTGTGTCCAACACCACCAGAACTTGGACCTGAATCTTCCACCCCTCCAATAATCCTGTGCCCAACACCGCCAGAGCTTGGACCAGAATCCTTCATCCCTCCAATAAACCTATGACCAACTCCAGGTGATGGACCATCTCCCTTCAAAGTCCTAAACACTCCATTTACCTCTCCAATTGCACCTTCACTGCCTTGTGAAAGACTGAACAATGGCCTAGCTTCTGATACATTAGGAGCCAAAGAGATAAAGAAGTAAACAAGAAGAATAAGAGTGAGGAATGTGACAGATGATTTGAGTTTGGTATCCATTATGTTGAATGAAAATCAAGGCTTTCTATTGCTGAAATAGCATCATGGAGAGATCCTATTTATAGGTAAAATGAAACTTGTAAACTTAAAAAGCATGTGACAAATACCTTTGCTAAGAAAACACACAAGGCACGTTCTTTTGATTGGAAGGAAATTGGTACATATGAAAGTGATGTTACTAATAAAGTGAACAGTTCTCATATTTGAATCAAGGTTACCAATAAATGTCGTGAGATGTCAGTAAACCTAACAAATTTCAAATGTCTGGTTAGTTAGTGTCCTAAACAAGAGTTGAAAATCTTTAGTAAAATGATTATTGTTCAGATTTTGCTTATGTTGAAATGAACTCTGTTGATTTTGTTGATGCAAAGTAACGTACTCCATTGACTATTCATAGCGTAAAGTCATCCATAAATCTAGGTGTGCTTGTATGCAATGAACTGATTTTAGTGGGTTACTATTTTGATGGGGGAACTCTTACATGCTCGAAGTCAAACCCTTTCTAAGTTTGTGTTTGTTTGACCTTAAATCTGTATTGTTGTTATATTTGCTAATTCTTTTGTAATTTTATTATTCTACTTCTCTCTTGTTTTTTTGGTTTAAGCAATTTATTGACTGTAATTCATCCTTATAAGTAAACTGATAGACATTTTTATTTTAAAATTAAAAATAAATAATTTCAGTTTGATATATAAATTAAGTTCTTTCACTTTTGCCCTAACTCATTTTTCTGCCTCAACATCATTTTCTATTTATAAATTCATATTTCTCTCATAAATTAAACTCTATTTTAATATTGTAATTGTTGTTGTTGATTTTGTTGTTGATAAGGTTATTTTGATGTGTTGATCTAATTGTTATATTTGAGAATAATTTTTCAATATTTTCAGTCTAGGAAAAAATTCAATGATTTATTGTTTGCGTTGGCCGACAATATTAATAAATCTATGTTTAATCATACTTAGAAGATAGTATAACCAAAACATTAAATGGTTAATCTTAACAAGTTATAAGTGATATTCATTACAACTCACCATTTCATTTTTCAATTTTTTTTCAGTCTACGGTAAAATTCATTTATTCCCTTTGTTGGACGGACAACTGAGAGAAAATAAAATAAAATCCCTCAGAGATATGGTTCAAATCTCTTATGTACACATTTTGAATCCCCAAATTATATTTCTTTTAATATGACGCATTTATTTTATTATATTTTTTATTTAAAATGTAAATTAGTTATTCCATTGATTTTTAAATACAACCGACTGATAAACTAATGGTGCCCTTATTTTATTTTATTTTATTTTTTTATTTAAAATTTAAATCATTTATTCTCTTGGTTGTAACTGCTAACTAAGAGGAAAATATTTAGCAATATTGTTTTCCAAAACACAACTTTAGCTCTAGTTCAATTTTGCATTTTTTGATATTTGTAGCCTTAGCGAACAAAACTTCTTCTTCATCTTCTCCATCCAACCAACGAAACCCCATATTTTATTAACTCGAAAACACAATTTTCATCTTCTCCACTAAACCAAACCAAACCTCATTCTCACATTGATTATTAATTTCTCTCTCATCTTAAAAGCGTTCGATTTTTCGCACATGATTCACTGAAATATATGATTTAATCTCAACCTTTCACTTTAAATCTTATGGTTGTTATACATTCTCAGATTCTCATATAACTTACCAATTTTCACTATATATACTAGCGTTCAGACGGCCACTCCCATGCCCGTCTGTCCGCTTTTTTTAATGCGCACAATAGAGAAAAATAAACGTGTGTATATTATTTATAAGGTTTTTTTATCGTACTTCGCATTAAAAATAATATTTTTTAGACATCCTAAAGTAGACTTAAAATCAAGATGATAAATATATATTTTAAAAATACTTTTGTGAATTAACTATATATACTAATGCTATTATTATTTTAAAAATATGTTTTTGCAATTATTAGAATTAAATTAATTTAGATAAAAAAAATATGTTGTCTAAACATGTTAATAATATTATTACATTTTGAAAATAGTAAACAACGATGTTCTAAATTATATCAATAACTGATGCATACAAAATATTATTTATACTGTAATCAATAATGTTCTTTAAAAGGAAGGTCAAACATAAAAAATTTATCCGAAAAATTTTCTTTTCCCTTCAATTATTTTTCATAGTAAAGAAAAAATATAAGACTCTCACATTAGAGTTGTTTTAGAGAAAAATATACTGAAAGTAATAGTAATTAGTGTAATATAGTACTTTTCTACATTGTAAAAATTCGAATTAATTCTTCATACATCCTTTTATCGATGTGCTCTTTAGATTAAGAAAAATACAAATGCATCACTAAATGTCATATCAACAAATAAATATATTCAAAACATGTGATTTGTTAGAATATAATCTGATGTACTGTGACATAAAAAAATTTATAACTAGAGAATGAAGATACTTTGTTTTAGTTTAGATCTGGTAGAACAACAACTCTTTCTTATTTTTGAATTACGTGGATTTCTGTTAAAAAAGAAAAATAATGAACTTAGTGAACATTTATGGTTTTATTTACACAAACCAATAATAAATGTAAAATTCATGTATTCAAAAATATTCTAGGTATAAATATTCTTAAATGAATAAAATAAAATCTCTCCATCCTTTGAGATATTATTTCTTTTTTCACTATTTTCCAAAGTTGTGTTTTATCTGTTATCACTGTGGAGCCCCAACCGACAAAGTAAATTTTTAGATGTTTGACCTATTTTAATAAGGATGATAAAAGTGTTAGCGAAAGAGCGATGAAAATGCAACGAACATATTTTTTTATACATATTGTGAAAAAAGTAAATGCACCTTATTTTCGAGATTGTCGATGGATGAAATTATTTATCATCCTTCCATGTGTTCCATTTATGTTCAAAGTCTCCTATCTAAAATTTATTACATATAATTATAAAAATAGAGAATAAGTATGACCTAATTGATTGATTATACTATAAAAGCATAAAAGAAATGGTTAATTATTACTTACTTTTATGTCGAAGCAATTTTCAACATTCTTCCGCCTCAACTCCTTAAATAATTGGAAGACTTCGTTATGCTCTAGTTTGCTTGTATATCAAAGCAAACTAATATTATATTTAGCCATCATATAAAAAATACAATATAATCTTGATATTTTGTGTAACTAAAATGAGAATCAATGTGTGAACATTTTTTTAATGTACTTAATGATACATACGGGTACGATAAAAGAATTTGTTTAAAGACTATATATTTTGTGTAGTCAACATCTTCTCCTTTCAAATGGTGTAAGAAATTGAGTTAGTGTAACTTAATTATATGAAAAAGTACTACCAAAAAATTTTATATGACAACTGAATTAATTTAAGTTATAGATAAATTATAGATATAAATTAATTTTAAAATATAATGAGAAAATATAGTGATTTAATACAAGGAGTTTAATATATTTCACCGTGTTGCAATTATCCCTTGTAATCTTATAGTAATATCTCCATGTTATTTCCGATCATTTTGTATTTTAATTAACTCATAAGATTATTGCATCAATATTTAATATTCTTTAAAAATATTGTCTATAACCATGTAATTACAGTAGAGATAAAAAATGAAATTGTTAGAAAAATTATTGCGGACACTTATGAGACACCGATTATTATTATTATTATTATTATTCATTGAGACGAGTCAAATAGGATAGAAAATGTAGTTACAAATTTTAAATGAAGGATAAACAAGGGTCTTGATCTAAACTACTTAGCACAATCCATTAAAAAAAATTAGAATGAACATAGTGTGAACCGAATGATAAGCTATCCAAGAAGGCGGTTGTTGATTAAGACAAATTCCGCAAATTTATTATATTCTATTTTGTTATGATTCAACTCACTCTATGCCTATAACTCTGCTAACTCCTCCCAAAATAATACCATCATTTCCAAAATAATGTGTATGTCCAGTGGTCAATATATCTCTAATTCTCTTGCTAATAAAATTAAATAAAGAAAATAAAATCAAATATAAATGAAAAATTTTTTTAATAAACGAACTAATTATAAAACAAAATAAAAATCTCTATTTCTTTTAATCTATAAACACAGTCTCTTAATTTTCGTATTAACTTTTCTTCATAATTTCTATTAGATTTCCTTTTTTTATGTCTTTGTTGAAATATTCACCTTTTCAATTCAATAAACTCTAATAAAAAAAAAATAAATAAAGCTCGACTAAAACAATACTCTAACAAAAATATAAATAAAGATCAACGAAAACATGTTTAATAAATTCATTCAATTATATTAAAAAAAATACCTTGCAAAAAATAAATTCTCTTGATAATGAAGTAATGGAGTTATTTAAGGCTCGACAGTGTGTGTGTGTGTGTGTGTGTGTGTGTGTGTGTGTGTGTGTGTGTGTGTGTGTGTGTGTGTGTGTGTGTGTGTGTGTGTGTGTGTGTGTGTGTGTGTGTGTGTGTGTGTGTGTGTGTGTGTGTGTGTGTGTGTGTGTGTGTGTGTGTGTGTGTGTGTGTGTGTGTGTGTGTGTGTGTGTGTGTGTGTGTGTGTGTGTGTGTGTGTGTGTGTGTGTGTGTGTGTGTGTGTGTGTGTGTGTGTGTGTGTGTGTGTGTGTGTGTGTGTGTGTGTGTGTGTGTGTGTGTGTGTGTGTGTGTGTGTGTGTGTGTGTGTGTGTGTGTGTGTGTGTGTGTGTGTGTGTGTGTGTGTGTGTGTGTGTGTGTGTGTGTGTGTGTGTGTGTGTGTGTGTGTGTGTGTGTGTGTGTGTGTGTGTGTGTGTGTGTGTGTGTGTGTGTGTGTGTGTGTGTGTGTGTGTGTGTGTGTGTGTGTGTGTGTGTGTGTGTGTGTGTGTGTGTGTGTGTGTGTGTGTGTGTGCGCGCGTGTGTGTGTGTGTGAGAGAGAGTGAGAGAGAGAGAGAGAGAATTAATTTGAAAATAACTTGGCAAAGTGAATGTGAAATATTTGTGAATGGGTTGGAGAGACTGGTTTTGCAGGCGAGAGTAGATAGTATGAACGTGAATAACAGAAAAGGGTGGTTGGATTGAAATTGCTGAAAAGTTAGTTTTTTACAGCTATCATTTAGTGTTATTAAATAAATGACTTTGTGAGAATTTTAATAATATGTAAAGGACAAATATGGAATGAAAATATGTCAGCCCAAAAAATGTATTCCTTTATATATATATATATATATATATATATATATATATATATATATATATATATATATATATATATATATATATATATATATATATATATATATATATATATATATATATATATATATATATATATATACTTTTTATATTTTTTATTCTTTCAGTGTCTACCTCATTCAATTCTCGAGCCCTAATAAAAGAATTTTTTTTCATCAAACGAAAGAACATTTATTCTCCAAGAAGCTCTATTGAACGAAAAAACTCTCACTATTATTCTCTGTTATATTATTATTGTTGTCATTGTTCTTTTTGTTGCTTTAATTGATCGATTAATGGTGTTCTTGTTATTCTCCATTACTATTGATCTTGTTATTCTCTTAATATTTTTTATTCCCCCAGTGTCTACTTCATTCACTTCTCGAACCCTAGCAAAATAACACTTCTTCTCTAGCAAACGAAATAACACTTATTCTCCAAGAAGCCCTAGCGGAAAAAAAAAAACTATCACCATTATTCTCTGGTATATTATTACTGTTGTTGTTTTTGTTGTTGTTTGGGTCCATTCATGTTGTTCTTCTTATTCTACATTATCGTTGTTTATGTTATTGTTATTGTTTAGAAGCTTTATTTTTGTTGGTTATGTTGTTGTTGTTGCTGTTATATTTCTTTTTCATATTTTCATTGATCAAAAGCAAAAAATATAAGATTCTTGGATTACATAATTTTTTTCACATTAGAACAATATCCTCTAGCACTACAAAAGTCTTCCCAATCTACAATTAGCTCCTCACTACCCTCATCTGAGTCATAGTAAACAATCTTCCTCAAACACCTTCCTCTTCTTCTTCTTTTTCAACATCTTCTTCTTCTTGGTCTTCCTCACCCTTAGTGCATCCCTGACAGCAGTTGATCCAAATGGCTGGACCTCTTCAGTTGATTGCTGATGGTGTTGTTCTGTGGTGATGGTTTTCTTCTCAACAACAACTTCTTTTGAGATAATGCTCTTAGCGTTTTCAGATGGTGAGCTCATGTTGATATAGGAAGTTAAGAAGAATATGTTGAATATGAGTAAATTCAGTATATAAAAGTGTGTATTTATATAAGAAGTTGAAGATGAAAAATCTAGCGATTTAATGCTTTCAGTGACTACTTCTGATTGGTGATATTCTTGAATGACGTGTGACCATCTCGAGAAATGAAGAAAATTTTTAATCATTATAGTTGTTTCTCTCTTTTGGGAGGAGGAACCACTGTTCTTATTTTTTTATCAGTGTTCAATTTTTCTCACATATTTTTCATTTGCAAACAGGGTAGTACATCAGATCTTTGAAAATAGTTGTCACATATGCCTAAGTTTAATGTAATTACTTGGAGTGTCTAAGCTTTTTATGTCAATTTTTCTAACACTATATGGTCAATTGTTCTTCAAGGTAGACATATTCCTGATAGTACTAATGAAAATCAAGCATTTGAAGAAAATGATTTAGATCATGTGCATGTTATTCGTCGTGATCATGAAGATATGGAAAAACTAGTAAGTAAATGTTTTATATCCCTTTGAAATTTATAATTAATTATTTTACTCCTTTTTAATCATTGTACTATATATATTTAAAGTTATTATTGATTGACCTAATTAGTTTCAAATGTTGTTCAAACTATAAGAGCTTAAGGGCAGTGACAAATCCTATTGGATAGCCTACAAAACTTCCCATTTTGGTTATTGTTTTTGTTTCATAATCCTTTGTTTTAGTTTTGAAAGTTGTTCTGCAATTGGTTCTGTAATATATATTTCAAAAGATATGGTTCTATAATCCTGTAATTGGTTATAAAATATGGTGAGAAGGAACTTCTTCAAAAAATGATGAATAATTGGAAAAATAAAAAAGAATAACATAGTGAGAAGGATCACAAATCTCTAATACTAACAAAAAAGGTATGATGAATGAAGGAGAACTTGGAACCTAACTCAAAAGGTTTCACCGTACTTTCCTAAATATATCCTACCTTAACCAAAGCCAAGTTATTACAACCGAAAAAGCTATCTAATGTGTGTGTTATGATTTTTATGATTAACTCTATTAGAACATAATCAAGCTAAGTTTAATTGATTTTTCATGTTGGTTGAGTTATAATCCTATCCATTAAGCGAGTTAAGTGAGCCGAGAGTTGGGTTGAGTATTAGTCAATGTTGAATTGTTATTGTGTGATATATAAATCAATAACATAACTCTAAAATAATTCATATAAGCTGATATACCATCAATTGTATCCCTTAAACCCATATCAGAATTTAATCAGAAAATAAAAAGAAGAAGCATACCTGAGTTTTTCATTGGAAATTGTTGAAGGTTGTCGGGTATGTGATGTAGAGTTCCCTATGGCTCCTTGAATTACCTCTGATGGGGATGAAGAGAGAATTTTTTCTGATGAGCCATATTTTCTAATCTCTCTACAAATGGGGACCATAACCCATAAATACCCTTAGGGTTGTTTCTTAGTTTTCAATATTCTAATTTGTACCCTCATCAAATTAGATATTAACTAATGGTATATACACAATAATCTCATATCATGACATTTATGCTTTAAGCCACATACTTAATATTAGTTACACCATTGTAATTTTGGTTAATTAAATAATGATTCTAACACATGCAATATTACATTTGTGACCCAAAAATTCTAACACAATATTAAATGTCTTTTGCAATCCATAAAAATGCCTTAAATATTCAAAATGTTGCTATAGAGAATAGAGTACAATTTTCAAATGTCTTTTATACGAGCATTGTCTCGATGACAATGCTCTTTTCACTCTTCGAACATACTAATATCAAGCGTCGTCAGCTGAACTATTGGAATATGATAACTAAGTCTTGTCTTGTTGTGAATCAGATGCTTTGAAACAAAATATAAACGGTTTCTTTATGATCAAGAAACACACAAGGGTTAGGGTTAACAAAGAAAACAAGGTAAAACAACAAGGAACAACAAGGATTGATTATAAACTGCTATTATTTCCTTTCTCTTAGAAACAAGATTACAAGTATACAAGAATAACAAAGTAACTTCTCTCTCTTGAAATTAGGATTTTATCTTCCTATTTTTCCTTATGCCAAGATTGAGAAACTAGCATCCTATTTATAAGGAAATTAGCACACTAGCAATATTGGGGTACAAGCTAACTTAGGGTACAAGCTAACTTAAACAATTGAGCTTACAAGGAAGGTCCAATTCAACATGCTAACAACCCTAACAATATTGACTAATGCATATTAGAACAAACTTCAACTATAACACGCATTACTCCGACAGTAGCCTGCGAACATACTTCAACCTCATGTTTAATTCTTGTCGAACCAGAAACTACCCTTCGACCATACTAGAGCTCGATCCAACATCTCACATCACTATGCCAAAAAAGACCTTTAGCAGCGCTTTAAAGCGCTGCCAAAAGTGGCGCTGCTAAAGGTAAAGGCAGCGCTTTTTTTATGGAAAAAGCGCTGCTAAAGGCTCCCTTCAGCAGCACTTTTAGCAGCGCTTTTATAGCCCTTTAGCAGCGCTTTCATAAGCGCTGCATATTCCCCCCAACCATCCCCTCCTTTAGCAGCGTTTTCACAAAGCGCTGTCTTGGAGTCCACCTTTAGCAGCGCTTTTACAAAGCGCTGCCATAGCCCCCCCTTTAGCAGCGCTTTTTAGAAGTGTTGTCTTAGACCCCCCCCCCCTTCCAAACCTATAGCAGCGCTTTTGTAGCGCAATGTTTGTTACCTTTAGCAGCGCTTTTTTGTAAAAGCGCTGTCTAATGTCCCTGATTTAAAATTTTTTTTTTTTAAATATTCACCATGTTTTGTATATTTACCAACAACCTGCTTATATTACACAAACCTGCTTATAATTCAAGCCTTTATTTCAACACTTTGCCCTTATATATACAATTCAAAACTTTGGCCTTAAATATACAATTCAAAACTTTGGCCTTATATATACAATTCAAAACTTTGGATACATTGTAACTCATCACTTTGTTCATAAACATTTTAATATACACATAAACCTGTTTAAATATGTTACAACAAAATTCGATCCTCAGAATGACAACAACACAAATACATTCAATTTACATATAATTACAATTCTTCCAATCCGATAACTCTATACAATTCTCAACCCAAGAATAAATTGACACCATTCCTCTTTAATTTCTTCCAATTTTGCTTTCGTGTAAGTAGCGCACTTGAATTCATCAAAATACTACATAATATAACAGATCGAATAAGATTTAATTTTAAAACTAATTACTCAGATGAAGTATCGGATAATTATCAAAATGAATCATATAACTTATATAATGAATTGATCCATACCATGACTGGAATCTCAAGTTGACCAGAAAGAATAATTTCCCTCATAAAGCGCAATACAAAATATCCACAGTCAATACCATTGCGCTGCCGAGGACACTGTAAATGGAAAAAACAAACGAACATTTATCAGGATATATAGTTTAAATAGTTTTATCAAGTAGAACCACTATAACAATCAAACATGCGAAAATATACCTCCACTCTGATCCAGTTGATGTTGTTAGCCTTGCTTTTTGGCACCGTTGCATCTCTTTGTGCTCTGAATATTTGTATAACTCTAACATAATATAAACGCATATTTAGAACAATGTCACATAATAAATAAATATATATAATTAAAGACAACAATATATCTCATCACTTACGTATCAACAAAGTTTCTCAGATTTTCATATTTTGTTGTATCGCCATCCAATGAATCCATATAATACACTATTTCTTTCGTCAGATTAATCGCGATCAACAACCAATGTCCACTATAAAATAAGACAACAGTTTAGACGAAAATATTATATAGAAAGGGAAAAATCGAACAATTATAATAAATGAATTTAGAATAAAATCTAACCCATGGCCAGTATTATATGGCAACAAGAACAACTTCTCCGTAGTCGCGCGCATAAATCTCTGCACTGTGTACTCTTTGACTGTATCTGGTGTCTGGTCTATTATACGTGAGTTGACACAGCTAGCAGATAAGAATGCGAATACTGA
>OZ012740.1:643299367-643348558 GCA_963859935.3 Lathyrus sativus | reverse complement strand
ACAGGGACTCGTAATCAATCTAGTGTTATCGGGTGTTACGGTGTTTAGCTAGGTCGGTTTGGTTTCAAGTTGAATAATGGCAGAATAAATGCGTAAACTAAAGGGAACTAAGGTTTTACGTAAGATATGAATTTATGAATCGATATGCAATAATTTTGTTCTTCGGGGATTTGACAACTTATTGGCGTATTAAATGTTTTCAAACTTAGTTCAAGAAGAAAATAGTGATTTAAAGACTTTTGTCTCACGATGGTTGTTGACGCTAGTCGCAACTCTAAGGCGGAACGTATGCTTTCGCTATCCCGTTTGGGGTTAAAGTTACCTTTTGGAAATCTCTAAGTTCTAATCCTTTTTAAAGCGCTTTCGCTGTTTTTAAATTGAATGCCTAGTTTTTACTATCTGGTCTTACCTCAGCTGTCGCTTGTTGGTTTGTACCTTAATATGGTTTCCCACTGTCGTGGCAAAACCACCGTAAATAGCTTCTCACTGTCGTGACAAAGATTTATTTAGAATTTTGATTAAAAACTAAAACCATAACTGAGTTTTTGAAAAGAGAAAAACTACGCCAATTATTATCAAATTCCGTCTAAATTATTATTACATATCGATTACAGTAGTTTAGCTAGACATGGAAATAGAAATGGCAATACATAAATAAAAACAGTAATTAATAACATGCATCATAATGAAAACTGAAATTACGATTAAAATTTAAAACCTGTCAAATATTCCAATTGGCCTTTGGGCAGATCCTCCACAAATGTTGGCAGGATTCTGGTCTTGGTGCCAATTGATCGTACAAGGGAAATAGAAATTACAAAATATCAAAGAATGCAGAGAAAGGAAAGAGAAACAAATAAGAATAGAATAATGGAAAGGTTGCTCTGAAGACGAATTGGCAGCACTTCGTTGTCTTGAATTCGGCTCCCTTTTTCAGGTCTCAACCTCCTCCTTTTATAAAGGGAGAGTATCTAACGGTTATTCCCTCAGGAAATGGGTTTGAGGCAGACAAAATAGGAGTTAGTGGCCACACTTTTGGTCTTTGAGGGGAGAAAATGCACGTGACTTCATTCTGCCACGTTCTGGATGCATGACGGTCGTCATGGCTGTGTGACGGTTGTCACACGCATGACGGTCGTAACAGCTGTGTGACGGTCGTCACATCAGTCAGGCTCGTTTCTGCTGGTTTTTACTTGGTTTTTCATGCATTTTCCACTTGTTTTTGCTCCTTTTCTTCATATTGCTTTGCTTGGACATGTTCTTCGAATACCTGCATAATACTTAGACAAATAGCATGGAATGCCCCGAATTCGGAGTGAAATCGGTCAAACATTAGTTAAAACATACGTCATTTTATAGATACATTTTTGCGTTATCACTTACATACAACGACTTCCAATACGGCAAATCAAACAAAATTGACCTCTTCTTCCACCCACGCGTGACAAGCGTATGAGCAAAAGGCTTGCCAAATTGAGTACTCACATCTTTCACCTTTTCAAAAATTTGTTCGTCGGTCAATGTAGGTGGAACTCTACGTTGTTCTGAATTTCCATTAAATGCTTTTCTCCACCCACGATAGTGATGATTAGAATTTAAGAATCTATGATGACCAAGAAAGACATTCTTCTGACCAAATTCCAACCGCGTTCAATCTGTGTTTTCTTCACAAATAGGACATGCACATTGACCTTTAATGCTATACCCCGATAGATTTCCGTATGATGGAAAATCATTAATTGTGCCAAACAACATTGCCCTCAAATTGAAACTTTCTTTCCTATATCCATCATAAACCTCCATACCGTTCTCCCACAAACTCTTTAAGTCTTCGATTAAAGGTGTCAAGTATACGTCTATGTCATTCCCTGGTTATTTAGGGCCAAAAATTAATATAGATAACATCATGTACTTACGCTTCATACATAGCCATGGAGGTAAGTTATAAATCATAATAATTACAGGCCAGGTGGAATGTGAGATACTTTGCAAACCATGCGGATTCATTCCATCAGTCGATAATGCCAAGCGAAGGTTTCTAGGTTCTTCTCCAAAATCAGGATACTCATTATCAATTTTCATCCACTGTGGTGAATCTGCCGGATGTCGATACTTTCCATCTATAATTCTATCATCTGCATGCCAAGTCAGGTGTTTTGCATCTGTTTCACTACGAAACATGCGTCTAAATCTCGGAATTATAGGAAAATACCATAAGACTTTTGCTGGTGACAACTTTTTCTTATACCGAGATACACCGCATTTAGGACACTCGTTTAATGATGCATATTCATTTTAAAACAAAATGCAATCATTTGGACAAGCATGCATCTTATCATAGCTCATGCCAATAGAGCATAACATTTTTTTAGCTTCATAGGTTCGATCGGGAAGAACATTATCCTCCAGAAGCATCTCTTGAAGTAGGGCTAACAACTCTGTGAAACTTTTATCCGACCATCCATTACCCGCCTTTAAGTTGTACAACTTTAATACTGCAGACAATCTTGTGAAAGTAGTGCAACCTTCATACAACGTTTTCTCTGCATCGCTTACCAACCTCTCAAACATCTTGGGACAATCTTGAAGATCTTCTTCAAGTGCTTCTGCAATCTCTTCGACTCGATCACAATCATATGTATCTCTGCCATTGTCCTTTGAAGCATAGGTCGTATTATCCCCGGGTTCGACATTCTTGTTACTTATCTCACCATGTAATGTCCAACATGTATAACTTCGATCAATTCCATGTCTCATTAAATGAGATTCCAATTGAACAGCGTCAATTCGACGCCCATAACAATAACCTAAGCAAGGACATGTGATCCTACTGGGGTCTTTGGCGTGTTCAACAGCAAACTTAACGAATTTCGATACCCCATTCTCGTACTCTTTAGACAATTGATTAGAAGACGTCCATTTGTTATCCATACTAATTGAGTAGTCTAAACTAAACTAAGAAAGTTAAACAAAAACAGAGAATACCCGTAAAGAAATCAATAACTTCTAAGAAAGCTACACAGTAGGATGCTTGAAAACGATCACAACCTTGCTCTTCACAGGTAACCCCTATAATAGACAAAATTAATAACATCATCAACATTAAATAATTCTTGGAACATCAATTGTTGATAAAACTTGCAATAATGTAACAACTTCTTATATAGTTGATAATTTCTTTTAATAAAGCCTTATAATATTAAAAGAAAAAGGTGGAACAACTAAGAAACTATAAAATGAGGAACAAAATAAAATACCATAAAACGGACTACTCATATTTCATACGAACTACTTGACATAAATATTAGTACAATTTAAGAATTTTTAATTATGTGGGTCAAACGGACTACTCATATTTTAAACATTAACAAGGTTAACAAAAGTTACTCAATTAAGCAATGTATTTCTCCGATTGTTTATCCCAGTTATACACAATATAATTGGCAAACAAGAAAATATAAATAAATTGGATTGTGAAAAATTATCTAAAGTACACTTCATTCAACTAGAGAATAATCTACTTCATATTTTAGATGTCTATCTTGTAAACTTTTCTAGACATCGAGATTCAATCGAACCCGTAAAAGAGAATTGTGACAACAGAATTCTTGCAATTGTATTCAAGTAACAAATCAAACATTTGCAGCAAACAATATCTATTTGCAAATGTGTTACGATCATTATGAACTGAGTTATACTCAAAGTTAACATAAGTAAACTCATTGTGGAATTTCAACAAACACCCTGTTTACAAAACTCAAGTCAATATCAAAAGAGTAATTCTCATCAACGGTATCAACAGAAACAAGTCAATAACTTAGAAAAGAAGTAACACTAACATCATATCAAATAATAATCCAGAAAAATGAAATACTAAGACAATAATCCAGAAAAATGCAAAATGAAAAACTTTAAATACTGTAACAATGGCGGAAATGCGCTACAGAATGAATGGACGGAGGCTGTCAAAAACGGACGGATAAATGGCGGAGAAATGCAATACAGACTGAATGAACGAAGGAGGGTGACGGTCGGCAGCTTTCGGACGGAGGGAATCGACAGAATCGGTCGTGGTGAATAGGGCAACGTTCGCCAGAGGAGAAAGAAGGAAAGAAGATGCACGTACGACTGTTCTGTTTCTTTTAAATTCTGGTGGATATTTTAAATTAATTCTAATTATACCTATAGCAGTGCTTCTTAATGACATATAGTAGCACTTTATAAAAGCGCTTTCTTTCCTACAACATATAGCAGCGCTTATAAAGAAAGCGCTCTCGTAGGTTACACCTACAGCAGCGCTTTACAAAAGCGCTTTCTTAGGGCCCCCTATAGCAGCGCTTTCTTTGGGCATACATTTAGAAGCGCTTTAAATAAAGCGCTTTCTTAGGGTCCCCCTTTAGCAGCGCTTTTTAAAAAGCGTTGTCTTAGGTATGCTGTTTTTTTTTCTTTTTTTTTAATGACTCTTTAGCAGTGCTTTTTCTAAAAGCGTTGTCTTTGTATGCGCTGCTAAAAGTCAATTCTGGCGTAGTGGAAGGATCATAATCTAATCATGGTATCTCCATTTTTGGATGGAAACTCAGACTCTGAAGACCTCAGCTAAAAGAACTCAACTTCTAATTTGTACTTTGCCTCCAAAGCATATCAGTCTTGTCAAATTCCAGATTATGGAAAAAGTTAACTAGGGTTTTGTTGTGCAAGGCTCAAAGAAAGTTAACGTGACTTGTTAAGTCTACTCCGACTTTCTTGGTAAATACCTAGTATGAGAAAGACATTGCGGACTCTACTGTTACTCAATGGATAAAAATCTTAAACGAATTTATCTTTTAACATCAATCTTGAAATGCTTCTGAAATAACTCTTATGCAAGTCACCTTTCAACGACTCTTTTTCTGCCTCTATAAAAGAGAGTTGAAGATTTGAAAGAAGGTTACACCTCTACAGTAGAACAACATTGAGTATAACTTTGAGCTAAAGTTTTATAATTATATATTGCATAAGTTCTTAAGATTTTTTATCTTTGTATATCTTAGAAATATTGAGTGTTAAGAACCTTTATGGTTATTGTATTACTTCTATACATCTATTTGAACATCAAGTATAGTTGTTATCTTTTCTACTAAACTATTTGTTTAATGTAGAGAAAGTCTTTTGCTAGTTTGCTTGAGTAGTGGAAGTTTCTTACTGGTTTGCTTGAGCAGTGAAAGTCTCTTACTAGATTGCTTAAGTAGTGGAAGTCTCTTGCCTATGTGCTTGAGCAAAAGTCTCTTGCTAGGTTTCTTGAGAAAAAGTTTATTTCTAGTGTGATTGAATAGTTGAAGTATCTTACTAGTTTTCTTGAGCAAAACTCTTGTTTGATTATAGTGAAAATCTCTTGTTGAAACAATGTGACTAGACTACTCTCAATTTAGGATAGGAACCAGTATAACTATGTGTGTTACTTTACTTCTTGCTTCTGACTGTTATTCATTCTGTTGCTAACATCTCTGATCAGACACTAAACTTGTTTAGATTCTGAAGTTGATATTCAAAAGTGAAAAAGAATTAACATGCACAATTCAATCCCCCACTTCTTGTGTATTTTTCCCACCTTCAATTATTGCAAGACAAGTTAGCGACGAGGCTTAATCTTAGGAGGAAAGAAATTATTTAGTAGGACATCATGGTAGATTGTGTGGTGTGTCTTAGGCACGCTGAATCGACAAAACACTTTTTTGTTCTTTATGATTTCACATCCTCGATTTAGTATAGGGTTTTCAAGTGGTTGGATAAGTCTATGCATATTTTGCAGTCAGTTTTTGGGGTATTTTAAGGTGATCCAATGATTAGGTGGGGATAAGATAATGGTTTTTGGTCTAGTTTCGATATGTCATGTTGTCGTATAAACTATTTGGAGTCTGTCTACCAAAAAAATTGCAAGGGGTCATTAAATATTAATCATTATATGACTAGGATCATATGTCTTTCTTAGAATTGGGTTCACACTCGTTCGTTTGGTCGTGACGCTATTCTGGACTGAAAGTAGGACATAATCTTATGTTATGCTAATAGGGCATTGTTGTCCGGTCGAGTGCCTCTTCAATATGGTTATTGCTCTCTTTACCTTCCCTTAGCCTAAATCTCAACTAGGATTTTATACTTAGTTGTATCTCTTTTGATTTAAGTTGACCTTGATTTATGGTGGCTTGTTTTTTTTTCTTTTGCATTTAGCTTTTTCTGTTGATACAAGAAGGCCAAAAACAACATTTTAAGAATTTCCACAATTTTCTTTCTTATTTCTATTTTAGACTAAAAGCCCATTAGGATTTTTTTTCTGTTTCATTTTTATTTTGGAATAAAATCTTATCATGGTTTCTTCTTATGAATTTAAACACCTTTGTGTGTGTGAGCATAATGAATTGGAAGAACCAAAGAGTCAGAAAGTGGCTCGATACATCAGTGCCTTAAAGAGGTCATTGTAGGAGAAGATGTGCTTACAAACTGTACGGACTGTGGTTGAGGCATCTAGTCTAGCTTTGAAGGCATAATTGATGGAGAAATCCCCTTGAAATTTCTCATCTTTTAGGTATTCGCCCCATAATAACTTTGAATCAGTAGGGGACAAGGAAAAGAGTGTAGCAACCAAGGATTCCAACCCTGAGAATATGGAGGCTAGCAACTCTAATGGTGTGCACCAGGGTAAAACACCCGTCCAGATGCAAAATAATCCAAATGGTAAATCCACTGGAGACACGTGTTGTCATTGTAATGGAGGATGTCACATATCAAATGTTTGTCCAACAAGAAGAGTTGATAAGAAAGGGAAGAGGAGGAGGAAAGAGAAGGACATGCAGTTGATAACAATAAATATGCAAGGGTTGAGTTTGCAGAGGAAGAATCTGATGAGAAGGTAAATTTTGTGTTGCAAAGAATTTTACTAGCAGTCAAAGATGAAGGGCAACACCAGAACTTGTTTAAAACACATTGTTTTATCAAGAACAATGTGTGTAATCTGACTATGGATAGTGACACTATAGAGAATCTAGTGTCACGGAAATTGGTAGATTATTTGAAGTTGTATACAGAACCCCATGAGAAACCATACAACCTCGGTTGGGTAAGCAAGGGCTCCCAAGTTCGAGTAACACTAGCCTGCAGAGTTCATATCTCCATTGGAAAACATTATAGAGAAGATGTACTTGGTGACGTTCTTGATACGAATGTTTGTCATATTTTACTTGGTAGGCCTTGGCAGTTTGATAATGATATCACTTATCTAGTACAAGATAATGTGACGATGTTTACATGAGGGAAACATAAAGTTGCTATGACTCCTATTTTACACTTTGATAAGAATTCAAGAGGAAAGAAGTCTAGTTTCTTGGTGATG
The DNA here is from genome assembly GCA_963859935.3 of Lathyrus sativus. Classification (NCBI taxonomy): domain Eukaryota; kingdom Viridiplantae; phylum Streptophyta; class Magnoliopsida; order Fabales; family Fabaceae; genus Lathyrus; species Lathyrus sativus. The sequence continues at coordinate 643,341,192 of OZ012740.1, read as the reverse complement.
ACACAGAGTGAAAAGGAGCTTGAGACTGTTAAAGAGACTGAATTTTTCTGTCCAATGGTGATTAAAAGGTCGATGAGTATTGTAAACGAGGATACAACAATTCCAAAAGAAATGTTAAGGGACCTAGAGGATTTCAAGAAGTTGATTACAGATGAACTACCAAACGATTTACCTCATATGCAAGATGAAAATTAAAGTGTTCAATGTGGAAAATGATGTGATGGTGTTTCTGTGTAAGGAGAGGTTTCTAGTTGGTACTTACAATAAACTTCAACCACATAAGTATGGTCCGTTCAAAGTGAACCGAAAGATCAATGATAATATTTATATAGTAGCTCTCCTGGATTCCATGAATATATCCAATACTTTCAATGTTGTTGACATTTATGAGTATCTAATAGATGATACTCTTTATTAAAAAGAGAACTCAGGATCGAGTTTTTCAGAGGTGAAGGAGACTGATGTAAGAAGGCCGAAAACAACATTTTAATAATTTCTACGATTTTCTATTTATTTTTGTTTTGTATTAAAAACTCATTAGAATTTATTTTCCTGTTTTATTTCTGCTTGGAACTAAAAGTCTGTTAGAGTTTCTTCTTATGTATTTAAACAATTTTGTGTGTGACCATCAAGATTATCTTTAATCATAATAAAATTTAAGAATTTCTTTTCTATTTTTGATGGATTATAAAGTTCTATCCGACAGGATTGTTGTTTGTATACCTATATTTTCATTCTAGATTTAATGTTTTATAATCCATAATGTTTTTTACCGCATCAATTATTTAGTTGCTTTTATAATAATTCCTATGCTCTATATTTTTTTTTCACGCTTTCTTTTGATTTCTTTTAAAAAACATGAATTTTTAATTTAGATTTGGTTTCTCAGGGAGCTGATAAAAATTTATTTTGTAAAAGTAATTTTACAAAAAAAAAAAAATAAGATGATAAATGTAAAATAGTTTATTTTTGGATAAAATTATGTAAAAGTTAATTGATTAATAAATTCCTCTTTGAAAATTATGTTTAGATTCAAATATTATAAATTTTAATTTCAAATTTAAAATATTAAATTTAAGATGAATTATGACTATTTTAAAAATCAATTCTGATATTCCAAAAACTAGTCTAAAGAATTAAAAAAAATTAAAAAATCCAAACACATATATTCATCAACTATCCTTAACTTTTAACAATATAAAACTCAATACTTTGATATCTTTGATCATACTCTAATATAGATATCTCACATGTTAGTTTCTATTTCATTTTCTTAAAATATTGATTTTGACCTTTAGTGTTGACCCACACTTTGTTTCCACACTATTGTTTAGGCAAAATAAACAATAAAGAATAATAACTTGATTTGGGTGTGTGACAATTTTCAATCTGCTCTAGAAAGGGATTTGTATGGTGTGGTTAGACAGTGTAATCATAATGTAGTGTGAGAATCCTGTAATGATTTAATGCTACAGATTTTGTGTATAAACACACTGAGATCTTAGCTAGCAAATGCTACTATTGATTCCTTTCTTTGACTAATTAAAATTGCAATTGTATTTGGAATTCATTGTGTATAAAGAAGCCATATAGAGAAATTTGTAAGGAACATTTAATTGATTATCTTTTATTTACAGAATTCACATGGTTTATAATTACATTATATGTTGGCAGCAATTAGGAAAAATGTTTTAAAAGAACAATCATAACACATTATTATAAATATTAAATATGTCAGCATATTTTAGTGAAGAGGAATAATTTGAGATTTAAATCCCATAATTAGATAGATATGTTAAATAGATTTTGCACTGCTTAGAAAAAAATCGATTTTGCATTACATTCATTAAAAGAAATTGAGTTAAAAATTTATTCATCATAAATTGGAAAGAGGTTTGAATTATATTATAAACATAAAACATTTATAAATGTAATTGATGAGTTATTTTTGTTAATATAAATATAGAGATTTAGTTTTAATTTTCTTTACCACAATCACTCTAGTCTTGTGGATGTAAATGTAACGAGTCTTGGATAATTAAGTGTTTTGAAAAGGTTTGTAATTTTTGTGTGAAATTGTTATCAAGAGGACTTATAATTTTTTATTTTTCGTTTAAAAATTATAGTTTGGAGAGTTTAAAACTTTTTTATTATAAAATTTGCAATTGTATATGAGATTTGTAATTTTGTCTCCGTAAAATTACAAGTTGAGTAATAAAATATTTATGTTGGATACATGTTCGGTCTATTGAGTCAGCCATCGAGAGTAAGATGAATTGTATTATGGATCTAATATAGTCCACCTAAATTGTAGGTTGTCCAACAGAACAAGGTTGAGTTAAAGTAGTTGATGAGTCAGGTTGATCATTGCGGCCCAAAACTAATATAGAGTAAATTGAATTAAGATACGAGAGATAATGCATTTATGTCTGATTGAGAGCATTATGGCCTATGATCTAGCAATCAAGCTTGATTGTCGATTATTATTAAGAGATCACACTTATTGGTGACAATCACCTTAAATGGTCTTTGATGGGTCTTGAGTACACAATGAGTAGAATTACTATATAAGAAGATGATCACAAAGAAAAAAGAGAAACACAATTTATAAAGTATTTGACTGAAGCTTTAATGACCCTTGCCGATAAAGTTATAACAATTATACTTTTACGAGTACATTTGTTGTCCATTAAGTTCAACTTTTGTGATGTTCTATCGACAACGCCGACCCTAAATAAAAGATGTTGGGAGATGGGATTAAGAAAAGAAATTTTGGATGATCTTGACATCATCATCTTTATTATGCTAAAGTACAAGAGTCGTTGTAACTAAAGGAAATTCCTCCTACACCCATGAGCTATGTTTTTTTTTTTAAGTTATTAATTTGGTAGGTTCTTCTAGTAAGAATATATTAATAGATTAAAATATAAACAAGGAAGACCAATAACCTTAACAAGATATTCTCAAATAATGAAGAACCTTAAAATATCATTCTTTTGATAGTGTCATAAGAGATATCTTTAAAAATGCGACAACTCGAAACACTTTAAAGTAATGAACTTAAAATGTTTTAAAAAATAAAGAGATAATTAAAGATATTTGATATGTAAAAAAAATCTCAACTCTCACAAAAAATCTCATACTACATCGACCAAGTTGAGGAAGGTAAGTTAATAGAAAAAGGAAGAGTCATGATATGATCAACTCACTCCCTTACCTTTTCCCATTTGTTTGAAAATGTATTTTATTTTATTTTTTGTATTTTATCTAAGTAAATTTTTACATCCTCGTCTTCGTCTTCATCTTTTTTCTACCACTAAGGCTCCTTGTTGAGTGGACTAACATAAATGGTGACATAAGTTCAACCTTTATACAAATTTAAAGGTCACCAAATACTTTCGCTCAATAAAACATATTTAAATTTTGATAATGTCCATCGAAAAAAAAAGTATGATTTTATGTTTGTGTGAATATGTGCATCTATTCCATAATTTCATTCTTTCCCTCTTTTTGATAATATCAAAGGGAAAAAAACATACTCTTAAAGTATACTAACTATATGTGTCATGAAAAATTAAACCTTCATTTATCTTCATCTTAATATTTCTATTAAGTCATGCTTTCATATCGATTTCAAAAATTCAAATTAAATTACAAATCTGCATGCAAATATCAATTCCACCATAAAATATAAGTATCAAAGTATTAACAATATATAAATATCTCAAATCATATCAATATATCCAAAACATCAACTTACAAATATCTCAAATAAAAACTAAGTATTAAAAGATTATCAATACAACTCAAAGGTTAATCTTTTAATAACTATAAATCTTTAATCGCCTCTTAACTATACTAGACACTACCAAAAAAAACTTTGTTTTCTTGTCGATTTTAGCAAAATTTCTGTAGAAAATACCTTTCCTGCGGAATAGATTTCTAGCTAAAACTTGCGAAAATCCGGAAAAAAAAATTCTCAAGCAATAGATAAATCTACAAAATACTCAAAATCTGCAGCCAATATTTTACTAAAATAAAAAAAATTAATTAATTTTTTCTCTCCTAAAAAATATACAAATACATTAGATTTATGGTTACAGCTTACTAGAAATACTTCATCATTGACAAGTAGTAAAAACCAAACTTTGGAGAAGGAAGCCAGATATTTCTTGATGGTTTAGCCTATAGTTTTCTTTGACCTATTTTTACCTCTAAATTGGACTATTCTTTAACTATTCTATCAACCTTATAGGTGCTTCTCCTAAAAAATGTCATACTCACCAATATTACAAAAACAATTTCATTTTTCATTATGTTGGTTACACTTTCTAACTTAAGTTATAAAACATAAGAAACTTCCTGCAGACCCCACTCCAAAAATGATTCTCACCCATAATAGTGAAACAAAAGCATCTAACATAAAAGCATTCCATCCACAATACCCACAAGATAAATCAAATGGGCCCTCTAAGTTCATTGATTAACATTATCCAACTGAGAAGTTATGAATCTTTTTACTTGACAAAACAATATATCTATGAAAATCCAATAAAAATTTAGAAAAAGGGTTTTGGTATTCAATCATGTAATATTTTCTATAAACATGATGATTTATTCAAGGACTTAGGAGATATGGATATCAAGATAAAAAGTCCTAAACAAGAGGAAAGGAACTTCAGATTGAAGAAGCCTCCTTCCTGCACACAAAGAACCAGGATCCACAATTAAGCTGAAAGTATTAACAATGTATCATTTTTTTTCCGATAATTAGAAGCTACTAAATAACACTCTTTTTTTATACATCATATACTAAAATCAAAGAAATGTCACAATCACATATAAACCTAATTTTAATGCAAAAATCTCAATTTAAATCTGTGAAAGACTAGGACACTGAGCATGACACCGACTAGTCGACATCAAACACGATACCGATACATTGGTATTGATAATAATTTGAAAAAAAAAATGAAAAGAACATAATCACAACTGTGTAGTTGCATGATTATAAATTGAGGTTGCGATAGAGGATGCGGTTGTTGGTGTTGCATTTATGGTCATTGCAGATTGTGTGTTGCATATTGCGGCCGTTGCAGCGTGAATTTTGATTGAAAAGAGTTTAAAATACACCATTAAAAAACACTTAAGCTATGTTTGGATATTGTAAAACGAACTGAGTGCAATGGAGCAGAACGAAGTAGAGTGAAATGGAATAAAGATGTTCTATTGTTTGGATATTTTATGACGGAATATAGAGATTTTGTCATTCCACCCAAATCCGAGGATACAAAAAAATGATGAAAAGTGATGGAATGAGATGAAATGTATTCTATCCGGTTCCGTTCCATTCCATCATTTTCTAATCAATCCAAACAATGAAACTTAAGTTTATACTATTCAATTCCATTCCATTTCATCAATCCAAACAGACCCTTTGGTTTAAATGAATGGAAGGGGAGGAGACTGATTTTAATGTAGAGAAGGGGAGAAGAGATGGGGGATTTTTTTAATCACATAAAGTGTTTGGTTCAAAACAGGAGATGTGAGGGGAAGTGAAGGATTTTAATTCAAATATAGAGGGGTGGGTTTTATTAATAATTTACATTTTTATCCTTATGACCTTATATAAGTGGTATGATATTCAAATGTAAAAAATTCATGAATATTCTTTTGGTAATAAAATTGTTATTATTGACTGAGTAAAAAAAAATTATTACATAAAGTTAAAAAAAATTAAGTACAATTGATTCAGATTATAATTCTCTAACACAAATTAAACCATACGCTAATAACAAATTTTAAATCATGATGAATCATCTAACAAAATAATATATAAAATAACTTATTATTAGATATTAATGGTTCAAAATGTTTAATAAAATTACTTTAAAAAATTAAATAAAATGGACGGTTTAAAATTTGATATAAAAGAAAATATGATAACATACATAACAAAATTAGAAGAAAAATATGAATATAAATAAACAAAAATAAAAAATAAAAAATGCAATGATTATGATTTATATTAGAGTTAAATATGTTTCTGGTCCTCCTAAATATTTCAATCTTTGTTTTTAGTCTTTCAAAATATTTTTTTCAAAGAATGATCCTTCTCAAATTTTTCATCCACACTTTGGCTCTCTCCTACAACTTATCGATAATTTTTACAACTTAGTTACAGAACTAGCGACATTTTTAGCGACGATTTATTACTTAGTGACTGAATTAGCGACCGTTTTAATTTTAGGGGGCAAAAATGTGGATGAAAAAATTTAGGAGGACCATTCATTGAAGAAAATATTTTGAGGAACTAAAAACAAAGTTTGAAATATTTAAGAGGACCACAAACATATTTAACGTTTTATATTAAATACAAAAATTCGAAAATGATTTGAAGGCGGAGAATAATTATAATAAGTTAACGGAAATAATCAAGAAAAATCACATAAAAAGAAGCAGTATCACGAAAGAAAACAAATAATTTTGAAATACTAAAATTAAATTGAGGATATTTTTGTAAATATAATAATTTTTTAAATATCAAAATTCATATTCCTTTCTCTCCCCTTCAAACCCCCCAATTCGGAGGAACTCTTTTGGAGGGATTTTGCTCCCCTCCCTTTCCCTCTTAAAATTTTAACAAAACATATTTAATTAGAAATTTCTCCTCTCTTCCCCTCCATCTCCCCTAAACCAAACACATCTTTAATGTTAAAATTTTTCTTAAGTAAATTGAGTTTTGGGTTTCTAAATTTTGAATTTTGACGAAAATACTTGAAAACATGCGCGAAGTTGTCTAAAAGAATTCCTAATGTGAAAAAATATGTTATTTTAATTCAAACCGCAATTGTGGTCCGATCCAATTGTAGAGACTACCGCATCAACATTGATGGTTGAAAGTATTTGTTTGACCAGAAAAAATTGAATATGAGGAAGATGAGGTGGCTAAAATTATTGAAGGACTATGGTTTTGGTTTGAATTACCACCCTGGTAAAGCCAATGTGGTTGCAGATTCTTTGAATCGGAAGTTTTTGCACATGTCGACATTTATGGTTAGAGAGTTGGATCAGATCGAGCAATTCAGAGATCTTAGCTTAGTGTGTGAGGTGATGTCGAGAAGTGTGTGTTTGGGTATGCTAAAGTTGAAAAACAATGTACTTGAAGAAACCAGAGAATGACATAAATCAGATTTGGTATTAATTGATCGTTTGGTATTGATTAATCAAGGTAAATAAGTAGACTTCAGAGTTGATGAAAATGTGATTATAAAGTTTCGAGACAAAGTTTGTGTACTTGACGTGCCATGAATTAATAAGATGATTTTGGCAAAGAGCCACAAAAGCAGTTTAAGTATTCATCCCGAAGCCACTAAGGTGTACCAAGATATTAAGAAATTATTTTGGTGGCCATGAAGGAAGAAGTACATTGCAGAGTTTGTTTATACTTGTTTGACTTGTCAAAAGTCGAAGATTGAGCATCATGTCGTTCGGACTGATGCAACCATTGAGTATTCCTAAGGGAAATGGGACATAATTTTTATGGATTTTGTAACAGGTTTGCCGATGACTCCTAGAGGAAGTGATTCGATTTGGGTGGTTGTGGATAAACTGACTAAGTCTACGCATTTTATTTTGATAAAGATCGGTTTTCCATTGCAAAAGTTGACATGGATCTACATCAGTATAATTGTGAAATTGCATGGGATATTGTCGAGTATTGTTTTTGATAGAGATATGAGTTTCACATCCAGGATTTGGGAGATGTTTAAAGAAGCCTTGGACTAAGCTGTGGTTGAGTTCTACCCACCATCCGCAGTCAGACAGAGAGGTCTATTTAGACTTTGGAAGACTTGTTAGGGGCTTGTGTCTTAGATCAAGGAGGCGCTTGGGACAATCATTTACTGCTAATTGAGTTTACCTACAATAATAGTTTCATTCTAGCATTGGAATGTCACCTCTTAAGGATTTATATGGAAGGAGTTGCATGACACCTTTGTGTTAGTATGAAACCGGAGAAAGTATAGAGCTTGGACCTGAGATTGTTTAGCAGACTACGTTTGATATGTCTGTGTTGTGTAATTGATGATTTTCTGAGCGGTCCATCCAAAATGACTTGTTTTTCTTGAAAAATCCTAAATATCACTCTTTTCCCAAAAAAAAATCATTAAAAAAAGATTAAATCCGAAAACAAAAAATCATGGGGACATTGGCGACTAGAAGATTGTCGCGCGGAAGAGCCACGACGGCGAATGAAAAATCTGGGAGCGGCGGTGGGTTGTGCCGCCAATGGCTGTGACAGGGGATCGGGGCTCCCAAAATCTGGTGCCCCGCATGCATGCGGCAGCAGAGGGAAAGGCCTCTAAAGTCATTCCTTGCGACAGCAGAGCCGCGACGACGATGTCATACCCCAAATTTTTCCTACCCTTTCATTCGAATCTATATGGCTTAGGCATGTCATATGCCTCATGTACATGCCCTCTATTAGATCATCTAGCACATCATGCATCCATCAAGAGTTTGGCATTGAATCAATGATCATGGGACTAAGATTTCACATGGCAATTAGGGTTTCATCTCTTGTAGGATCATTTCAACTGAAGATGCATGAATTTGGTTTGACCCTACAAATATCATGATTCCTCTCCTCAACACTTGACTTTATTCATCATACGAAGAATGGTTTCATAGGTTGTTTAAATTACAAGTCATACTATTGAACACTTGTGTTTAAAAGTTTGAACTTGAAAATGGAATTTCTTTTTCTAGTTCATGGATCAAGAGGCATTCTCCTATGCTTGCACATTATCAATTGGATTAAGGTTTTTGCCAAGAGCATCATGGTGTATCTTATAATTGGGGTTTCTTTTGGACCTTCTTCATCAATCAAAAGAAGTTATCTTAGCTGCTTGGATCACAAGGTTTTGGCTTATGCAAGAATTTGGGTTCACATGGAGCTTTTATGGATCATTTTTCAAGTTTGAAAAGCATCTGTCAATTGACTTTTTGTTGACCAAGTCATGTTGAGTCTAAGATAGATCAAACATGGAGGAGAAAATATTGGATTCAAACTCAAGAGATTCAAAATTCAACTATTCAAATTATAAAGTGGAGGGAAATTATATGCATTACTTGAAGGATAAGTTACAATCTATACATAAGTCAAAATACAAAAATTCAAGTACAAATTACAAAGACATTACATGTTTTTGATACAGTTGACTTTTGGTCAACAGTAGACCATAGACCCAGGCTTTGACCATATTAATCCCAGACCAGTTTCCTATGCTAATCTTCAAATATCCTCATGTGCACCATATATTTTTAAGTCATGCCATGACCATGTCTATTCTAGACCAAATCTTGTTTTGAACCACTAAAAAGACCATTCAATAGCCACCAAATTATCCTGCAATATCATACACCACATCAGTATATTAATTATCATCACTGCCATACCAAAATTCCAACTATCAACATAACTTTATACTAACCATCTTAACTTCAAATTGATTTCTTTATTGACACTAACTGCTAACAACGTTTGTTTGTTCTCATTAACAGCAGGTGCATGATTTAAAAAAAAAAAAAGAGGGCTGGAATTGAGAGACATATTCCAAAACCTGTGGCAAAAAAAAGGCTTAGCAAGGAGGTTTACAAACGGTTTCCTCAATAAATCAAACTCCCATAGATTACTGTGCCAGAAAGAGTCTTGATAATGCAATTCCTAACGATGTTATAAGGGGGTTTCATTCAGGAACAAATCGAATTGAGACTAGAACAAGGTTGAGGTTTACGGTGAAGCATCATTATGCAGAGCATTTTGTATATTGTTTCTTTCAATGAGTACTTGGGCTCTAGGGCCCGATTCTTTACTAAGCGTGCCCTATGAGTTTCTTTTACACCCCCTTCTGTTCACACAAAAAGGCTAGTGGGTCTTGGTAGGAGCCCCTGAGCCATACTGCTAGTTACATCCTATCTGAATTTTTGCACCTCCCTCTGTTACAATTGCTTGTAGTTTTTTTTATTACAATTCCTTGTAGAGATTTTTATGCTATTGCTTGTAGATTCTCTATTGCAATTTCTTATTGAATTTTCATGCCAGATCTTGTAGATTTATTTTGATTATTTTGGTGGAATTCTTGATTGGATTTTGATAGTTTTTTTTTTAATTGGAATTTTGTAGAATTGGTTGATTAAATCTTGTGGATTTGGTTAATTAATTTTGTTTTTTTAAAAGAATTTATGGACTTCAATTGGTTAATTGGAGCTTTATTTTTTTGCTTTTCTTTTCTCTTGATTAATTGGACATAATGGATTAAAACATGATAAAATGTGAGGCCTAAAAGACTAATAAGACCTAAAAGGAGAATAATGGACATGGATAATTTGATTGACATTTGCACTTTTGGAGTATTATGGACATGGACAATAAGATATACCTTGGCATTTTGTACTATTATGGACATGGACAATAGGATAAACCTTGACATTATTAGAGAATTTTGGATCATGGACAAATTAATTAACATTAACACATTTTGACATGACTTTATTTTTTCATGCTTGATTGAATATTTTTAGGGTTTTAAAATTTGCTTCTTGATTAATCTTGATTATTTTTGTGCATGACTTCCTTTCATCATTTTGATTACATCATATTGCACCCATTATTAATGCATATTACTAACTTTTTCCTCTTTTGTTGTGAGGTATTACCTTAAGACACCTTGGACCGTTTTTGGACTTTAATTCACTTTTCGACTATTATACTTTTATCATTTTGTTTTAGTTTATGTGTCATCGCCATTGTGGTAATATATCCCCCACTTCCATTAAAGTATAACAACATAGGATTTTACCTTCTTTATCGCTTTATACTTGTATGCTTGTATGTTAAAAAGATAAAACAAAAGCGATTAGAAAATGATTTTAAAAAAAACAAAGAAAAATAAAGCTTGATCCAACGTCAAACCGTTTTCAAACTAATTAATTGAATAATTCATTCCACCCTACCTTAGGGTTCCATTACTCTTTCCTTTCATACCCGTAAGTCGATTGCTTAGGAATCGCCATCAACCTCCATCCACTCTCATCTTCAATCTAATCACCTCATTCATCTCTTCACCCACTCTTCAATAAAATTAAAACCTTGGTCTATGCACCAAGTGCTCTTTTTCAAACGTACTTTTATAATAAACTAGGAGAAAAATGAGTGGAGTGTACTTACGCATGCACCCAATTTCTCGAGTACTTGGGTTTTTAGCCCTGACTGGGTTGTGACCTGAAGCCTGTCTCCTATTCAAAACACCTAATAATAGCAAGAGTTTAATCTGGTCCTCTTAGGGCAAAAAGGAGCTGTTGGGATACCATTGTCCCCTCAACTCTCAAGTATTTGATTGTGGGTCGTACTTAGTCTATGGTTGGATACTTATCTCCCTCTAAGTACCAACAATTAGACACGCCTCACAAATTTTAAAACAAAGTATTTTCTCTAAATACAAACTTCACCAGTAAAATGTGACATCTTGCTTCGAGGGCAAAATTCCAAAACATTTTCGTAAAAAGGCATGTTATTCCCATTTTATCGTAACACAGGCTAAAGCGCTAGTCTCCTTACGTACGAGCGGTAAAACATAATGCTAGGATGTGAACGTTAACATTTTCTACTAAAAAAATCAACACACCCATAGTTCCGAACTATAGAGCTCTGATTCTTCATTCCACAATGGAGATACGTAGGCACGAAGGTCCTAATCCTTGGCGAGCACACTAATTTAAAACCTATTTTTTTCTTCTTTAGCAAGTAACCTTTAGATAACGACACCCATTCGTGCATAGACAAACATGATGGTTCTCGTTGAGTACAACGAATATGAGGGGTACTAATACCTTCCCCTTGCATAACCGACTTTCGAACTTGAATTTGGTTTTGAGACCATTTTCTTCACCTTTAGAGGTTTTATAGATAGTTTCCCTTTCTTCGGAATAAACAAAGTTCGATGGTGACTCTGTGTATTTTTCGCATAACGACATACAATGTACAGTGTTCGGGCGGAGGGTGGCGGCGGTCCGGTGGACGAAAGGCATTCAGAGGTAGTTTGCCATTTTGTGTTCCAATTGGGCGAATTTCGAATAAGAATTGTCATGTAGCAACTTGGCATGATCATCACAAAACCAATATTAGGTTGAGTATGAGTTAAGTAGATTAATTTCCCAACTAGATTTTGGTATCTATCTTTTTGAGCTTGAGCACTTTCTTCAGAGCTGCATCGGCTTATCGATTTCTTAAGAGTGTTGACAACCTTACACCATAGCATTTCGATTTCTTAGAGTAAGTCTAGGGTGTATTTCCTTTGAGACATGCATATTCCCTTCTTTGCACGAGCTACTTCCGTAACTAAGAAATACTTAAGTTTCCCTAACCCTTTCACTTCAAATTCTCTAGCCAATAGTTCATTTAAGTGTTTAATTTGCTCATAATCATCTCTTGTGATAACAATATCATCCAAAAACACAATAAATAAAATTAACTTTTCTTATAATGAGTGTTTAACAAACATAGTATGATCTGATTGTCCTTGTAAGAATTTGTCTTCTTTGACAACTCGGTTTAGTCTTTCTAACTCTTCTTTGGGGGATTGCTTGAGACCAAACAAGGATTTTTTTTAATCTTGCACACCTTGTTTAAGGTTTTGGATGATTCATGTCTAGGGGGAATTTGAATGTATACTTCCTCTTCTAACTCACCATTTAGGAAGACATTTTTAATGTTTAGTTGGTGTAGTTGACAATCCAAGTTTGCATCTATAAATATTGAAACTCGTATTGAGTTATGTTTGGCCACTAGAGCAAATGTCTCTTCATAGTCTAAGCCATATGATTGGGTGAAACCATTTGCCATCAAATGAACCTTGTATCGGTTTATTCTCCCATTAACATTGAATTTGACTAAGAATATCCACTTACATCCAACTTGTTTCTTACCTTCAGATAGAGCAGTAATTTCATATGTGTTATTTTTATTCAGTTCTATAACCTCTTAGATTAAGTTGTTGCCTACTCAAGTTGTTGAACTACTTATTAAATATTTTTTGGAATATTTATGTTGTCAATTGTTGATACAAATGCCCTATATTTTTGTGATAATATCCCATATGACACAAATAATAGGATGATGAACGCGAGTTCTCTTCCTTTTTCTTAATGTACTAGGAATAACATCATTGTTATTTGAACTCGTATGAACAAGTTCAGATTTAAGAACAATTTTATCCGAGGAGACTCCATATTATAAAGTCCAATCAAATTCATGGATTTACAAGAAAGTAGTGTCTGACTCTACCATTTGTTCATTTTTCTTCTTTCTGGTGTAAACTTTCTAGAAAGCTTCTTGTGCACTACTTTCAATATGTACAGTTTCAAGGACAAGCTAGATGGTTTTGTGGAATTTTGTTATTCAGTTAGTTTGAAATTTTCTAGTTTAAGGGGTGCCAAACTTTCTGGTTCTGCTGATTCAAAATTGACTAGTTCTGCAAGTGCATAATTTATCGATTCTATTGGTGCAAAATTTATTGATTCTGCTGGTGGGATTTTAAGGGTAGGTTCAACCATCTCAAAATAAAAAATTGAAGTTTTGTTGTTGTCTTCAGGAATAACGTGTTATTCTTCTGAATTTCAACTTTGAATAATATGGTTTATTTTCAAAGAAGGTCACATCTATAGTATGCTAAAATTTTCTTGTTGTAGGAGAGTAACTCTTATATCCTTTTTGGTGAGGTGAGTAGACAAGAAAAACACATTTTATGGATTTTGGGTCAAATTTGTTGCTATGAGGGTTGATAATGTGAACAAAGGCTGAACATCTAAATACTTTAAATGGGATTGAGGTGATAATTTTGTAGGTTGGGAAAAAGGTTTGGAGAGTTGAATAAGGTGTGTTGAATTTTAGGATACAGGAAAGCATCCTATTTATGAGATAGGTGGCTGTAAAGATAGTCTCTCCTTAAAAGTGTTCAGTACATTTTTGTATAGCATGAGAGACCTTGTTACTTCTAATAGGTGCCTATTTTTCCTTTCTACGACCCCATTTTGTTGGGGGTATCTGCACTTGAATTCTGGTATACAATTCCATGGGTTTTAAGGTAAGACTCTAGAACCGAATTAAAATATTCACAAACATTGTCAATTCTGAGTATCTTAATTTTTGTTTGGAATTGCGTTTGCACCATGGTGTGAAAGAACTAAAATAATTTGTCAACCTATCACTTCTCTTTCATAAGAAATACCCACGCGACTCTTGTCTGATCATCAACGAACATAACAAACCATTTAACATTTGTTATGTTGATGATCTGAGAAAGCCCTCATACATCACTATAAATTAAGGAGAAAAGTTCAGAGAGGTTATATGGTTTAGACGAGTATGTACTTTGATTATGCTTTCATAACGACACACTTCACACTTCACATTGAATATTTTATTTTGGTTTCTATTAAAGAGCGAAGGAAGCATTATGTGTATTTACATGAAATTGGGGTGGCCTAATCGATAGTGTCACAATATTACAGACTCTTAATTATTTGGAGAAACTGTACTACTTGGAAAAAATACTTCACAAGAATTAGCTTTGAGTTCTTTGAAGAAACTTTCAACTTGCAAATAGTAGAGTCCAACACACTCTTTAGCATTAAAAAATTGTCTTCCCGACTTCAAGATCTGAAACTCATAAAGATTAGGAAGAAATTTAGTGACATGTCTTAAATCCCGAGTCAATTTGCTAATAGGCAGTAAATTGCAATCAAGTTTTAGCACATACAGTACACAATCTAAAGTAATATCTTTCGAAATAATAATTGAACCTGTACTAGTAACCTTTGACAATGTGTCATCCACAATTTTAAAAGTGGAGTTATCATAGCATGAAGAATACTTGTTAAATACTGTTATATCTCCTGTCATGTGATTTGAGGCTTCTGAATCTATGATCCATGATTTTGGTTTTGCTCTGCAAGTGTGTAAAGCATGCAAAAAATTACTTATTTGTGCGACTGTAGTTGTACTACTTTTTCATGCAATAAGAATAGTTTGTTTGAGAAGTGCATCCATATCTATTGAGCTAGAAAAATTTGTGCGGGTCTTTGTGGGCGTGCCTTTTGTTTTCTCTTCTTCCATGGTCTTATTTTGACTTTTTAATCTACAATGTTTATTTCTCCAAACATATAGTTTGAACAATCACTTTCAATATGATATTTTGAGTTAGAGTTGTCAAGCGCATCTGCATAACAATTTAACTTTTTGACCTTTGTTACCCAAATATATTTTGGTCCTCTTGCTTTGGTAGAATATGTATTATCATTACAAAAGTAAAATGAAGTGTTCATATTTATCGTTTTTCTTTCATGTTATTCTTTGTAAATTTGAGAAGGCGGATAAACAGTTTTACTATCATGACTTTTCTTCTCAAGAAAAATAGAAAGATATGGTCATTTCTATTACAATAATTAAATTTAAGAATTTTTCATTTAGAAGTCTTATTAGCAAGACATGCGTTGCTAAAACTTTCAATAATATTTTTAGGTTTCTATTACACTTATTTATTACTTAATATAAGACTCATGCAAGTTGTCTCTTTTGTTAGTATACTTATCACATATGTTATGCAAACCATTAATTTTATTTTTCAAAATATTCAATCATTCACACTTGGTAGATTCAACCATATTCTCATGAGAAGGATTATGAGGGAAAAAGTTTTGAATTAAAATCATTTATTTTCTTGAAGGATTTATATTATTTTAAATGAATTTTTATTTACTATTTCAAGAAAAGAAATAATAGTCTTAGAGGTAGAAACAAGACATTTTAGCTTACTTGATTCTTTATTTAACTTTTTATATATTAAAAAATAAATCATCATAAGAAAAGTAAGAAATTATCTCGTCATCTTCATGATTTACCATAAGACAGGTGTTTTATTCATCATCTGATTCATCTTAAGATTCCATGTCATTTTCAGTCCAAGCTATGTATGTTGTCTTTGTTTCTTTTGTGACTTTCCGAATTTTTCAGCTTTCTTTTGATTTTGGTTTTAAAGGCAATTTGACTTTATATAACCTTTCTTTCCATATTAAAATCAAGTTGGTATGAACAATGGTTTTCCTTCTTATTATGCTGAAATTCCTATTGCTTGACATGTTTCATGTATCTTTTGAATTTTTGGACAATCAATGTCATTTCTTCACCAATATCTAACTCTTTGTCTTCTTCGACGTTAAAAGCTAGAATTTTCTTCTTTTTGTCTCCGCCTTCATCCTCAAATAATATTTTTATTTTATTTTCATTTCATGTTCATGTATCTTACCCAATAAAGTAGCCATATCCAAAGAAGACAAGTTCATAGATTCAAAAATCACAATTACTTTAGGTTTTTAACAATGATTTAAGCATATAAGGACTTTCTAACTAAATACTCATTTTGAAAACTTTACTTGAATTCACATATGATTCACAATGTTAATAAAATATTTTTCCACATCCTAAATGTTTTATTAAGGTTTTATTCTAAAGAGCTCGTGCTCATGGGTCAATATGTTCATCCTAGCCAATTTTACCTAGTTGTACATTCATGCGTAACTAGAAGGATGTCCCACATTTATTTTTCACTAGACACAGAAAATCATCAATACCAAGAACGGTAGTGATAACAAATTTTCCTTTTGCAATGTGTTGCACTTTTTCTCTATCTTATTTGGTTCAAATATCTCTATCTTTATTTACCACAACACCAACAACTAGATGTATGGGAACAAAAAGACCATTTTTTTTATAGAAGTCCAAATATTATAATGTATCCCCTCTATCAATACTCTCATATTCTCTTTCCACAACTGAATAAATAAATAGATAATATAAAATAAAGAGAGAAAGGATAGAAAGACCACACCAGAGATTTATCCTAGTTCGGCCTAAACCACTTGACCTATTCCAATCCCCAAAAGTTTTCTCTTGATATTTTCACTAAGATCAAACTTGAGATTTTTACTGGATTAACCCGAAACCTTTCTCAACAACTTAAGAATTTACACAAGATTATCCCAAAAACCTTACAACAACAACTAGAGTTTTTATAAAGGTTGTGCTAAAAAAACCTTCACTCAAGCTTTTTTCTTCTTCTTCAGGTTTAGCTTGAAACCTTCAAATTCAATACAAATATATCACAAGATAACAACACTCTTGAATATGAAATTTTATACACTAATACTATCAACATTCAGAAGGATCTTTTTAGTCTTTTGGCACTAAGGAAACTTTAGTGAAAAAGAAAACTAGTGTGTTTTGAAATGCAGAGAAACCTACTTTATACAGGAAAAAAAATTTGAATAAAAAAATAAAACAATTCAAAGGCCTTTTCAAAATTTCCTTTTCATCTTATAATTGATTAAAAATATGTTTAATTGATTAGTCCAAGTTAAAATATGAAAGTTTGATTTTTGACGTCACTAAATCAATTAAAATCCTCTTTAATCGACTGAGAAACATTACAATTTTATTTTATCGATTAGCATAAAGTATTAATCAATTAGCCATTTTATATTACCTTCCCAATTGATTAAATAAGTTTCTAACATATTGATTTTAAGAAGGTTTTATTAAAAGAGAGGAGGTTTGAAAAACTTTGTGTGTGTGTGTGTGTGTGTGTATTTGTGTGTGTGTGTGTGTGTGTGTGTGTATCTTAGCATATTAAAACTTACACTTATTCCTTTTACAAAAATTTGATCAAGACTAGGAAAAATCCTAGGTGTGGGGCCATGTTAGATTTCAAACTTTCACACCTTCAAGGTTCAAGATCATAACTTCAAGTTTTAAAAATCATTTGCTTGATTCACCAATGTCTAGTACTTTTAACAGGAACTTCATATCTTTGATTGATGAGGCTTGCGATATTTCTTCTTTTACTAGTGTTAGCTGGAATTTTTGACATGAACAAATCTCAGCACAATGAAGAAGCTTATAAAATTTGAAAGGTTGAAAGGACATTTTGACTTAGTCTGCTGATCAAGGAAGTTAAAACCTTAGTTGTTAGAATGGAGATTGAGACTTAATATTTTTTCTGAAGAGGGGTTTTGTCCAACATTTCGATGGTAGCATTGTTCACATTTTTGATGTTAGCAATCCGCAAGACACGTTGATTAGCAGTGTTTAGCACGAAGATTCATTTTCAAAATGAGTATTTACTTTTCAGTCTTATCCAAAAGGACATGTGTAAGACATTTCAGAGGCGAAAAGCATGCAGAAATTACGTGTCAATTGTTGAAAAGGAGAATATTACAAATATTTATTTTTAAATCAGTATAAGTATTAGTGCTAGTGTTAGTATTCAGGGTGTTGTGTTGAATTCATTACAAAACTCACAAATTCAAAGTACCCATCAAAGTGAAAAACGAGCTTACTTGAGCAAAATGTATGATTCTAAACACCATTTCAATTAGTGCAAGTTATTTAATTCAAATTTATTTTCTTTGCAATCCTACTTTCATTACTTTGTTATTCTCTTGTCACTTTATTTTTTTTTATAACAATTTTTCATTTAGTCATAGTCGAACACTTCTATCTATCCAAATTACTTAGTTTTTTTGCTCTAGTTCACTAAAATATTTCCACTAAGTCGAAGTCCTTAATTTTCGTACACAAAATTCAAATAGGTTTTAAACATTATGTCCTAGGATTATCTAATCGATACTATAAGTAACGTTCCATAAAGACTAGTGTTTGTTTACCAAATTTCATAGTAAACAACTAGATGACAACATCAGGAACCATTTGAGGAATCGCCATAATCAAAACCTCTTTGAGACATGCCATCAACACACTTGACATTTGTCACCAATATACTTGGCAATTGTCATCATCAAAATAACAATGTTACTTGTGCACTACCTGCACAACACATAAAACCACAAATTCAACGTCTCCCTAACAGATGTTGAACATGCTGGTTGTTGAGACCTTCCAAGGTTTGTTTGTTAAGATCTAATGGATCAACTTCCTCAAGATATCTTAATAGGTGGTTGTCAGGAATCTAAGTAGGTTCACATTCCACCTTAACTCAACCTTCTTGAATGTGTCGAATAAGAGCTTACACTTCAAGGAGTCATCGAGGCCTATTATCTCTATATGAGTATTGATGATAGTGATGTGCTTCTATAGGTCACTTTTCTGCTAAAGAATACCATGCATGCGTTGAGATGTGCAAGAGGGCATTTTTTGTTTTGATAGGTGAAAAAGTGAATGAATCTTCAACCTTGTCGATGAGGTATTTATAGACGTGACCTTTGAGGTATTTATAGACTTGACTTCTTAGTCAATTCATTTCAAAGTAGTTTAGATGAGTAGTGGTGACTTCATTTATCTCCCCAACACGTGTTTTAACGCATTCTCTTGTGATCCAAGGTTAATACGTATTGGGTTTCACCCAAAGATCCATGATTGCAATGTATTGGTCCGGACCGAACAAGATCACGTGATCTTATCCTTTTACGTCGAAGCTCTTTCTACGTCGAGGCACATTAAAAGTTATTGCAGTTTAATAATCACAAAAATAATAAAATTAAGAGAAGGGTGGACAATAAAGAAAACGATGAACATAAAATATAAGGAGACGATCCTTACTCATAAATAAAAAGGACAATTAATTCATTCAACATCTTTCTTATCACATTATTCTTTATTTATTACCACCTTATTTCATTATATTTGAATAATCAAATATTTTCTGTTATGGTGATTTAGTACATTCAATTACATCAAAGAAATTTTGTAATGTTATTTTACGAATTTTTTTTTATAATAACAATGTTTTTTAAGAAAAATACCAAACAAAATAAAATATCAAAAAATTTACAAAAATGACCAAGTTTCATGGGATTCGCCATTGGCGAACAAGGAGTCGCTAATTGATTTGACTACTCTCCAAATATTTTTTTTTTCTTTTTTAAGATTTAGGTTTTTTATTTCAATAGAAATGGACCATGTCGCCGTTTGATTTGGCGACTCCACCTAAATACCTAGTCACTTTAGTAATTTTTTTCCACTTTTGATTTATTTGATGTTTTAATTTAATAAGTTTGTTATACTTAAAAAAAAAAATTCTTATTTTACACTCAATCTGCAATTTTCTAAGGAAATAATGATTACTCATACATAGTTTGTAATAAATCATCAATGTATGGATGCAAATAGGTTAGAGGAAATTACATGGTCTAGCTTTCGTGTCAAACAATCCTTTTTCCTCAAATAACCCTAGCTTGAGGTAATTGCCTTCAATAACCAAAACTCTAGGACTCTCTACCTATGGAACAATTTCTTGAGGTTTCTTTGAATTGTTAATACTAGGGTTACACCTCCATGTCCTTATCCTACAACATGAATTTGGAAAAATGCCAAAACATTGGCCAAATTATTGTACATAGGCGTGATTCTTATATAAATCAAGACAAATAATTCTTTTAAAATATTTACTTACATTTGAAATTCCTAGAATACAGATAAGTTTGAAATTTTTTAATACATATAACTAGCATTTGGAAGAAGAAAAAAAAGCGTCATATTTTTTCTAAATTAAAAAAATTGGGATTTTTTTAAAAATCAAATTATTTTAACGATGATGAATTAAATATCATATCTATGTGACTTGTTCAAATAAAAATATCTTTTATACCATTAAAAAAAAATGATAAAAATATCCACAACTCTAATGCTTATAGCAAATACAAATTCAAACTCAACTAGATAAAATACATGTTACATATTGTTCAAACGTGATATTGTTTTTTTTCTTTCCGTAGTATACTTTTGGTGTTAAACATTAATGTGGGCTAAACCTCCCCAAAAATA
This sequence comes from Lathyrus sativus, assembly GCA_963859935.3. NCBI lineage: Eukaryota > Viridiplantae > Streptophyta > Magnoliopsida > Fabales > Fabaceae > Lathyrus > Lathyrus sativus. The sequence continues at coordinate 643,320,296 of OZ012740.1, read as the reverse complement.
TTATTTAATGTTGGAAATTGCTTAAGGCACCTTAAGCCTTACTTTCACACCCTAATAAAAAAAAAATCAAAACTATCTTTAATGGTTTTTTGGGTATACTCTAAATACATACAATTTATTTGTTTTTGAGTTACACCTCAATTATAGGATTGGGTTTAATATAAAAATGCACTTCTAACTATTTTAAGGATGTGCATTTCTGGAAACCATTGAAGTAAAAACAAATGGAGAATCAATACAAATACATAAATCAAAATAAAATTAATATTGATGGCATAAAAAAAATAAAATATTACATAAATAATTGTTAATATAAATGGAACATTACATTTCAACATCAAAATGAATGTTTCAACATATTCATGATATTTTGGATTGATCTCGCAATTGTCGCATCTCACTCGATCGCACCTTTTGTTTTGTAACAGATAAATGTATTTCACATAACCCTTAAATTTGCATCCGTCTTCAATTCAAAGTTGTTGAACTGAATCTTCCCTTCGTTTTCAATCGACAGTTAACGATAGTCGAACTTCACAATTCTTTGATTTTTTTAGAATTGTAGGAGATTACGCTATGAATTTCAATTCTATAAAAGTGATGTACTCCATTGAACTTAAATTTAGTTGAGAGTTTCGTGTTGTTGATGTAGACAAATGTGACATGTCAATTGATGTTCATTTTGGTGTAATGTGACTTTATAAAAAATATGAGATGAGATACCTATATTTATACAAGTTTTAGGTCAATATGGACCTTCGAAATTCAATCTTATATTAGGAAAAATTATGGAGATACACTTTCGGGCTCACCATGTCCTTATCTTACAAAAATACATTTTCGGAACCACCTAACACATAATCAATTTCAGAAACAGAGCCTCTTTTAGAATGGAAAATGGAGAATTATTTTGGAAACTTTAACATATGCTAAAATCTTTGAAAATGTATATTTAACATCATTAATATTAAGACAATATTATATTAAAAAAAGAGTGCTCTGAAATACTTTTAAGAAAAGTGACATCATTCACGGTTTAGTCCTGGATCCATTCAACTTTACTTATATTTCGAACAGTCTTAAAAGTATTCTAATGACTTCCGACGCTGCAGTTTCAAGCATCAAAGTTATGAACCAAGACCTTGTTAAGTAGAATCGCTTTGATGGAACCAACTACACCCGATGGCAAGATAAGATGATATTCCTACTGACCTCTCTATAAGTTCACTATGTCTTAGATCTTGACTTACCACCAATTCCTGAACCAACCGAGGATAACTCTGATAAACTTAAGAAGGAGCATAAGAAACTTAAAGAGGACAAATTGCTATGTAGTGAACATATCTTGAATACACTATCTAGTCTTCTCTACGACCTCTATACTGATACTCAGTCTGCAACATAAATCTAGAAAGCACTCGAATTTAAATTCAAGGCCGAAGAGGAAGGTACGAAGAAGTTTTTAATTTCTAAATACTTTGATTTTAAATTCGTAGATCCCAAACCCCATTTTTCCCAAGTGAACGAGTTACAGGTTTCTCGTGAATAAAATAAAGGCTGTGAAAATAGACATTCATGAGTCCTTTCAAGTTGGTGCAATCATTGCAAAATTACCACCTGTCATGGAAATGATATAGAAAGAATTATTGCAGTTCTGAGGACTTCTCTTTAGAGAAAATCCAGAAACATCTTCGAATAAAGAAGGAATCGAAGGAAAGGGAAAAATCAGAATCTACTGGTCTTTCCAAAGCCAATGATGTGACTAGAAAACAAAAAAAGAAACATGATGGCTTGAAGAGTCATCTTGAACCTAAAAAGGAACATAAAAAATTCAAAAATTAGTGGAGGTTCCAAAAGGTCCAAAAAGCAGTTGTTTTGTATATGGAAAACCCGGACACTATGCTCGTGATTGCAGGCAAACAAGTCAAAAAAATGAGATTAATGCAGTTCATACAAATGATGACATAATCTCTACGATGAGGAAAGTAATGGAAATCAAAGGGCAAAATGCAAGGATGGTGGTATGACACATGTGCTACTATACATGTATGTTATGGCAAGGTTGCTTTCAAAACCTATTCAGAGGAAATTGATGGACCAGAAGAATAAATGGGAAATGAAGTACAATCTAAAGTTGTTAGAACCGAATCCGTCGAACTCAACTCCACTTCTGGAAAGAAATTCACTCTTGTTAATGTGCTTCATGTCTCCAACATGACTAGAAATCTTGTTAGTGGGGGATCTATTAGGTAAACCAGGAATCAAATCTGTATAAGAATCAGGTAAAATGACCTGTAATAATGTATTTATAGGAAAATGATATTCCGCTAAGGGAATGATCAAATTTTGTATTAATAATAATATTATTAATGAAATTTCTAATTCTGTTTATATACTTGAATCTATTTCTTTATGGCATTCTAGATTAGCACATATTGGTATTAGTACTATGAAAAGGACTAATTAAATCTGGATTGATCTCATGCAATAATCATGATTTCAAAAAATGTGAAATATGTTTCAAATCAATGATTAAGAAAACCTTTCAAAAGTGTTGAAATAAAATCAAATTTGCTTGATCTTGTGCACTCTGATTTTTGTGAATTTAATGGCATGCTAACGCAAGGGGGGAAACCATATTTTCACAACCTTTATTGATGATTACTCTAGGTTCACACACGTATATCTTTTAAAGCATAAAGGTGATGCTTTTAATGCCTTTAAAATCTATAAAGCGGAAGTCGAAAATCAATTAGGTAGAAGTATCAAAGTCCTTATAAGTGATAGGGGCGGTGAATACTTTTCTACGAAATTTAATGCATATTGTGAAGAATATGGAATTATACATGAATGTTTTGCACCTTGTACACCACAACAAAATGGTTTAGCCGAGAGAAGAAAACGAACATATCAAGAAATGATAAATGCTATGTTAATGCATTCTAAATTTCTATTTAATTTGTGGGGTGAAGCATTACTATCTGCATGTCATATAATGAATAAGATTCCTTTAATGTTAACCAGTATTTCTCCATATGAGATATAGAAAGGTAGATCACCAAATATTGGTTATTTTAGAGTGTGGGTGTGTGTGGCATACTACAAAAATATGGATCCTAAAAGAAAGAAATTGGGTTCTCGAGGGATTAAATATGCTTTCATAGGATATGCATCCAACAACAAAGCATACAAGCTTTTAAATCTGGATTCTAACATAATTGTTGAATCCCGAGATGTGGAGTTTTTTTAAAACCTTATCACGAAGGATAAAGAATATGACATTCCCATGAATGAAGGATATCGTGATGAAAACCCTCTACGAATTGAGTAAATGCCAATAAATGACTGAAAAATAGTCCCACAAAGAAAATTTCACTCACTTTAAATGCCATTAAATGTCCATGGTTGTGTTCTAAAATGACAATAAAAGTAGAAGTGAATAAATGCCAATAAATGATTTGGAAATAGTCCCACATAGAAAGTTTCACTCACTTTAAAAGCCTTTATAAAAGAGTTATGAGCATTAACTCAACAAAAGGATAAAAGAGGATAAAGTGCCACATGGACAAGTGTGGTGGTCTCAAGCATTATGCAACTTCGGCTCCAGGGCAGGGTCCTAGAGCGTAGGTGTAGGGGTGCTAGTGGCGGCTTGTAGGTGGCACTTGAGCACTTAGGCATGACGCATCAGATCAATCGGGCTACTCGCGGCGCCAGTGGCGCTTCAGTAGGACGCAGTCAGCCTTTAGCTGAGCTAATTATTGCTCTCGTTTTGGTTGATACATGCATTTGATTTTTGAATTCGAAGAGAAGAAACTGCTCGTGAAGGGTTGCTGCATAATGAACATAGACAATGCTTAGAAACATGACAAAATTTGGTTAAAAGGTGTTGTTTCATCATGGGTCGCAACCTTGTGAAACAACACATACACGACCTATAAATAACGCATTCCAGAATTCAGAAATCACATCATAAACCGAATATCCTCTTGTACAAAATTCCAAATACTATTCGCTACAAAATCGAGTTTTCTTCGGTCTTGCACAAATTTGATATAAGGCTGAATTATCTTAGGTATTCCTGCATTTCAACTCTAAGACATACAGGAGAGTGTTTGAAATACTTTTAAGAAAAGTAACATAATTCACGATTCAGTCTTAAATCCATTCAACTTTACCAATATTTCTAACAATATGCATATTCCCCTTTATTATAATTTGTTAATCTTTGCTTTATTATAACTTGTTAATCTTTGACCAGGAGCAAACAGGAATGTGTTTACAAACAAGATGATTTAGGTATAAAAAAGGAATCCCTATACTAGAACAAGCATCTTGTAAATATATCAACAACTAACAAAAGAATAAGCAGCTAAAAAACAAGAAAGACAATGCCAGAATGACAAGATCATTACCTGTGACCGAAGAATTTCCTTGAATGTACTGATTTCTCTCAAAGCAATGGTAAATTTGTTCATTACAGATCCTGGGAGTACCTAAAACAAAATTTATTAGAACCAAAAACAAAGATAAAGTTTAATTAAATAAACTTAATACATTATCATGTCTATTTAAAGAAAGCGTCGAGATTAAAGAAATCACAAGCAAAGAGCAAACAGACAAAACATGCTATAGAATATTTGAAGCCATTTCAACCATAATCGCACAAACTACTCTAGCATAAAATACGAGTTTATGTTAGTTTTGGAGAAATGCATTTTTGGAATATTTTAAATCATTAAAATAAGACGTGGTTCAAAAACGAATGAGTTGTTTGCATAAGATACATCTAAAGATGCATCTCCGAAATTTAAGAACATTTTTGAATTTTTACGTGATACCTAACTAATATATAAGATGCATTAAGAAATTTTCAAATATTTCACCTTCAGATGGACCCTTTTACAACTAGGACATATCAAGCTACTAGAGAGAAAAATAATAGATGTATCTCCTACTCCCACAATTTTATAATTTTTAAATTTTCATTTTTTAAAGTGGTAAAAAAATATTATACTACGATAAAAGAGTTGGTATAAAAATAGTTATGATTGAACCGTAATTAAATATCAAATATTTTTATATTTTAAAAAACAAATTGTATTTTAACAATAAATGAAAAACTATGAAGTTATTTATGCGATTTTTTTTAAAATAACCTATTTATTCAATTTAAATACTAAAATAACATTCTTTTCAATTTATTTACCAAAATAACATAGTTTTAGAAAATAACAACAAGAGGGCGCCATTTGAGTTAGAGTATATGCAGAAAAAGAGGGATGATGTGCCATTTGATTTGGCTCATACATGCATGAGTAGCCAAATCAAATGGCACCTATATTATGGCATGCCCTAATGGGAGTGCATGCGCCATATCAAATGGCGCATCCTCCTTATGTTAATTTATTTTTTAATTTTTTTCATTAGGAAATGTAATTTAAAATAGGTTAAAAATTTTGAAAAAAATAAAAACAAACAAAAATATTATTAAAATACATTAAAGGTTACAACAGTTGAATAAAAAACCAATGTCCGACCCGATCAAAATGTCCCCTGATTTCACATCCCGGCGTATTAGAATGCCTCTGAGGTCTACCACGATTTTGTTGAGGTGTTTATGGTCTTTGCGTATTGTTATGCGGAAAAGGTATTTGGTGCGAGGGTCCCGACGTAATTGACATATTTTCAATCATTTGTCCCCAATAGTCGGGGGTTGTTGTCAACGGTGCTGCTGTAATTTAGTTTTGTGCCCATGTTTTCAAAGTTGATTCGCAGTGGTTGGGTTAGGTGAGAACGGTATGGTTGGCTGAATTAATACACTGAATCATTTTGAAAACGATACAATGACTGTTGTGGGGTAAGGAAGTTAAATAGTGGTTGGGTGTTTTGGCGGTGGGATATATGTGTGTTCATTTGTTGAGGGCCATGGTAGGCTGAGTGGAGTTGAATAAGTCAACGGGGCTATAGGAAGATGTGGTGTCAGTGTATGGATGTTGGCGGTATGGGTCAAGCTCTTGTTATTGTGTTTGGGTGGGTGGCATGAATGGGCTGCGGGTTTGGAAGTTTGATGGTTTGTTGTATATGGCATGTCGATGGTGTGAGGTGGGAAGCTGGGATTGGATGGGTATATATTATTGTCAGGTGTGGTGCGGGTTGTTTGTTGTTGTTGTGTGTTTATTGTCAGCTCAAACACAAATTATTATGTTGTAACCAACCTAAACCAAATCATACATTAATGACTTGGTTTATCCCCTTCCAGGACAAGCTCATTTAAGATGTGGCGATATTGATTCTTCCAATATTGACACACTCTTTAGAAAAGTCACTCCAATCATCATAACCCCATTGTGTATCTACTCTCATTTGATGTCAGTCTCCCAAACACGTCAAATCGACTGGAATATCTTGTTGCGTGCCGAACTGCAGTTTTACTCGATCACTTTTATGCATCTCCACTGGAGTGAACCGAGTGATTGGTGTCTTTGTTATTCAGACTGCAAGATCATCGGGGTTAGGCTGATGGTCGAGACCCAGATACGACCTCCAGACAAACTTCATAATAAAAATATATAATGAGAAGAATTACAATGTGTTAATTTTATAGCCAAATTTATAGTAGTTTATAATAAATTACATTGTTCAGCCCAATGTGGTCTAAAAGATTGCAGTACACGATTATTGCGTTTCTGAAACATCGTTGGTAATTCATTCCCAGAACTGACCACCTAAAACAAAAAAGTGAGAAAAATAATTAGTTACAAATAAACCTTTTATCAAAGTATACAGAATTGATATTTTAAAATAAACTTACTTGTTTGCGTAGGGATATGTGTATGGATTCAGGTTGACCAGAGCGAGTGTGGGCATTCTTGACCAACCCCAAACTTGTAGTAGAAAGGCGTAACCATAAAACGTACGCCTATATTTTTTTTTTTGCATTTTTACACAAGGAACTATATAGATGGGCTAAAATAGTCGAACCTCAACTATAAGTGCCTACTTTATTAATGTTGCGTAACAACGGAAAATTCATAATATTTATCGTATTTCCAGTACTTTCAGAAAATAAAAAATGTTCAAACAAAATCATAATATAACATGGAGTTTTAATTATCTTATCATACTTAGTGGATCTGTCATCTAATGTGATACTATTATAATGTTCTCTAAGGTATTTTAAATTTATACCTTGACCTCTGGGCTGACCTGCATGTTGTGTTGGATTTTTCTCTTCACAAAGAGAGGCACTCAACAAATCTTTGCAAATTTGGTTATCAAGCCCAACTTTGTCATTAACAGCCTTACCATCCATGCGTAGGCCCAATAACATATACACATCTTCCAGTGTGATGGTGTAATCACCGAATGGAAGGTAAAATGTGTGGGTCTTAGGTCTCCATCGTTCTAGCAAAGCTAGAATAAATTTGGCATCAATCAAATATGAGATTATGTTTATCACATGGATGAAACTGCATGATGAAAGGTATGGTTGTATGATTGGATCGTTTGGTATATAGTCATGGACACGACATAAAAATCTCCTTACATATTGACAAAAGATATAATGAAACTAAGTTAGAAAGAACGATGGAGAGATGCAATCATACTCTTAATGAAACCATATATGTAAATAAATAAGTAAGGGTAGACAAAACCAAAAAACCAAAAAACTTACAAATTCTACAATATTCTCACTTGTTCCTCTGTGTTCATCACCCATAGTAAGAAGAAACATTTTTTAGTTATAAATGTGGCTTGGAATGATGGTAGGTTGTGAGGAGCAAATGGAATTTGTGTGGATTAACATAAAATATTGCTTGGTGAAAGTTGCGAGGAGAAAAAGGAATTGGTAAGGCATATTTATAGAGCAAGTCCTCTCTTCACGTGTTATGTTAGGTTTTGCATGGTTTATTGTACATACACGCTATATGAGATGGCTCATACTATGATGCTTGTACATACATGCCATTTCATATGGCACCTATGTAGGAAGGTAAGCCAAATGAAATGGCACCTTCTCTCTTTTGCATGCTATAAGGAATCTCGTGTAAGGCGTCTCTTACAATGCTGGAAGACATGTAATACAAAGAATGTTGTAAGACTAGATGACAAATGCGTGTGAATCTTGTAAGACTCTTTACCATATGTGATATCTTGTAAGACTAGGAGACATGTGAATCTTGCAGGCATGTTAGAAAATAGTGTTTGAAAATAGGAATGCATGCAAGACAATAGTGTAAGAAATTACTGTAAGAAAATAGTAAGCAAATAATGTAAGAAAATAGTAAGAAAATCGTGTAACGTATGCGTAGAGGAGACAAGATTAGTGTGTGCTATAATAAGACAATAATATGATTTTGGTAGTCATAAAGAAGACAAGAGTAATGTATGTTAGAATATAAGAAGATATAAATGAGACAAGACTAATGCATGTAAGAAGATAAGAAGATATAAACGAGACAAGACTAAAGCATGTATAATTGAGACAAGACTAATGCGTGTATAGTTAAAAAACATAAATAAAAAAAATTTATATTAAAAATAATATTAACACACATGTATAATTGAGACAAGTCAATAATATATTAAAAATTCGAATAGATAAAACTAGACGTCTATTAATACACATGAAGCTAACATTTTATTACACTACAATCCTATCATACAAAATTACACTAAAATATTGCACCACAATTCTATCAAACACCAGTACACTAAAATATTTCTTATGGCTCAAACACCACAATACATGATCAATGCACATCTTAATGGTGAGATATTTGATTGTACCTTAACTGGTTTCAAATTTTGTAATACCGATGTTACTCGGTTTTAAATTAAAAGATGATCAAAATTTTCCCATTTGAAAGCGAGATTAGAAAAGAAATTACAGTGTGGCCCAGTGGGCCAGATCATCTACAAGAATTCAGTGTTTTTTACCTACAACTAAGTCAAAAAAATTTAGTTAAAGGTTTGAGATGATGAAGAGGTTCATAATATATTTCTCAGTCATGAGTATTATGGTTTCAATGATATTGAGCTTTATATTATATTTCAACAATAAAAAATATCTCAACTTGTTGATCCTTCTCAAGTTTTTTGCGAATCTGACAACAAACAAGCTGAAGTCGATCTCGTAGACAAAAAATAAGAAGAAGCTGAAGTATTGGTTGATGAAATGGTAAACGACAGCACTGCTAACCGCGAGGAAAACCTATTACCGACCAGTCATGTTTATTTTCCACCTTAACACATGACAATCCTGAACTTAGGTGTAAATAAACCATCAACAAATATTTTTTACAATCCATATATGCAAACATAAGGAGTATTAAAAGAGGGAGACAATTTTCGAAAAAAAGAAGACTGTGTCCGAGCTATAAAACAATATCACATGGAATTATCTGCTGATTATAGAGTCGACCGAATGAATCCGACTCTGCATAAGATCTATTGTCGTAACGAGATGTTCCCATTCCGATTGACAGCATCTTACTAGAAGAAATGCGATTCTTGGAAGATATGGTCTATGGGTCCAAAGCACACTTGTAAATTCACCAATCTGAAGCAGGATCACCGCAAACTCAGCTCTCAGTTGATATGCAATGGAATTTTGTCTGTAATTAGCGACAATCCATCATTTAAGGTGAGTACCATAATCTCGCATATCGTTCAAAGATACAATTATACTCAGTCGTGTAGAAAAGCATGGATAGTTAGGACTTAAGAGGTTAAAATGTTGTTCGGAAATTGGAAGGAGTCGTATAAAGAACTTCAAAAATACTTGGTGATACTTAAACAATATGCTTCAGGGACTATTTCCATTTTGGAGACCTTGCCAGCATATACCCCAGACGGGACTTGTGTTAGTGGAAATGGAATTTTCCACCGACTCTTCTAGGTGTTTGAACCATGAATCAAATATTTTGCATACTGTAAATATATTATACAAATTGATGGAACATGGTTGTACGGGAAATATATAGGAACGTTACTCATGGCAGTAGCACAAGATGGAAACAACAAAAAATTTCCAATCTCCTTCGCTTTAGTTGAATGAGAGACTGTCGAGGGTTGGAGTTTTTTCCTAAAAAATCTCTGATTACACGTGTATCCCCAACCTAACTTATGTTTGATCACTGACAGATATCCATCAATCGAGATTGCATATAAGAATCTTGATAACGGATGGCAGGATCCTCTTTCAACGCATGTCATTGCATTAGACACATTGCTCAAAATTTCATGCGGGAGATCAAAGACAAGACACTGAGGAAAAAGGTTGTGAACACATGGCATGCATTAACAGAGCCATCCTTCAAATAGTATCGTGAATAAATCAGATTGAAAAACACAAATACATTAAAATGGATCAAGAATATTCAACGGGAGAATTTGACCAGGGCATACGACAATGGTCAACGATGGGGCCACATGACAAAAAATCTCGTGGAATCAATGAACTTTGTATTCAAAGGCATCCAAAACCTAGCGATAACCGCTTTGGTAAGGTCAACATATTTTACGCTCGAGGAACTTTTTGATATCAGACGTTCAAAATGGACTTTTGTCTTACAATCTGGGCAGATGTTTAATGATAGTTCGATGAAATTCATTAAGGGAGAAACTGCCAAAGCTAACATGAAGATGAGAAAAATACAAAAGAAGGGGGATTGAATTGTAATTTGAAAAAAATTAGATTTACTTATGAACCAGAGTTCAGATTCTAAAAACTGAGTTCAAAATTCGATAAGATGCAGCGGAAATAAAGACAGAAGTAAAGTAAAAATAGCAAGGAGCACACAGTAGTTATCCTGGTTTCTCTCCCAACTGAGAGTACTCCAGTCCCCTTTCTAAGCAAGAGATTTTCATCTATAATCAACAAGATTACACTTGCTTATACATACTTGTATATGATTTTTCTTTTTTCTCAGACCACTTGTCCAAGACTTCCCTTTTAGAGCTCGTGTCTAAGACTTCACTCTGCTCAATCAGCTCCTGACCGAGATTTCTCTTGCTTAGACCGCCTACCTAAGACTTCCCTTTGCTTAGAACTTGCGTCTAATACTTTCCCTTGCTTAACCAACTTCTGATTAAGAATTTCCTTTGCTTAGAGCTCACGTCTAATACTTTACCTTGCTTAAAACTCGTGTCTAAGACTTTTACCTTGCTCAAGCCTACAACAAAAGACTTTAATCTAAACAGATAGTTTAGAGAAGTAATAACTTACAATAATACTTGATAAGGTGTCCAAATAATACAACACACTTTTGCAAAGATTTTTAATCAACACAAGAGTAAGAACTCTTAACAGACTCAACTTTCTGAAATTAGTGCGTGTATTTCTTAGTTGTATTTGCAACGTTATTTCTTAGTGATCTTTAAATCTTCAATTTCTTTTTAGCCAAGGAAAATAAAGACGTTGGAAATCTGCAACGACTACAAATTGAACCAAATATTTTAGTACATCTTCTTTTCCAATAAAGCAAGTGTTGGAACTTACAGTCACAAGAGTATCCGTGAAACAAGGCCTTTGTCCAGAGGATACAACTCTGATTCAAGTAAAAATAACATGTAGAAGATAATGTCAATACATCTTGAGTCCCGTGTTAGTAGTACTGACATGACATTACTCAGCAACAGAGGCAGCACAACACGCTTTTGAGCTGGAGTGTACTAGCAGCTACTTTTCTGATCAGACATTCTTGAGAGGTCGTGACTAGAGCCGAACCAAAGTCATTTCAGTTTTAGAACTAGTTCCATCAAGTAAATATAATTTTGCACACACAAACTGGCTAATTAGATATCCTAATTATTTTTTCAAATACTTTGTTATTATCAAAACCTTGGAGGACTCATGGCATGAACCAAACTTGTTTCAACAATCGCCCCCTTTTTGATGATGATAACATAAATATTTTAAAAATAATCAGAAGCAAATAATTTACTCAGCAACTTTCAGGGTCTGAGTTTTGTAAGCTCCCCATAAGTCAAACAGTCTAAGAGATGAGGTTTGTAAGCACCCCCTGAGTCATGTTTGTGAAGTCTAGGAGTTGAGGTTTGTAAGCTACTCTCCATACAAAATAATAAATCAACTCCAAGGGTGAGATTTACAAACTCTCCCTAAATAGGATTACTAACCACATTCGGAACCATTATTAGTCTAAAATACTCACTTCATTCTCCCCCTTTGTCATCAATAAAAAGAGAAGAGAAGGAAAAAACTTTAGCAAAGAATAACGGTTTTTCATCAGAGAAAGTCATCCTATCCCCTGTACTCTAGAACTTAGAATGTTCACCATAAATTGGTACCGGACTTTTGCCATAGGAGAAAGAGTAAAAGGACTCTCAGAAAGGCCTTTGTTACCATAGATGCTGTGTAAATATTTTCCTAAGCTGTTATAACAGACATAATTAAACTATCATTTTGCTCTTTTGGATGAATATGAGCATTAGCCCAAAAAAAATTTCACAAAATTTGAAATAAACTTTGAAGGATTATTCGTCGCCAATTCGTTGAAATTAGCTGTAAATTTCTTTAGAAAATCTAGATGAAGAAAATCTTCTTTAATGAATTACGAGGATATTTCTAAGAAGAAGTATTACGATGAACAAATGAATTCATAAAATTATCTTATGTAGAAGATAATCTATGAGAAAAGAAACAGCTTAGCAACATAACACATGAAATGCTAGAATATAAAAAAATATGTATTAAAATGTTTGGACAACCTTAAGTCTGAATAAAAACAAGTTAAAATATTTGTCAAAATACTCCTTTTTAAATAACCAAAATTTTTAGAGAAGATTCAGAAAATCAGAGTATTAAAACAAGGATTTTATTTTATCAGAACTCAAGAAATAGTCCAATAGTTAACTCAAAGCACATAACAAAGAATTAACTTATCATTCTATGTTTTTAATAAAGCAGTCAAGGAAGAGAGATATCATGCAACCCCTATTCAGACTTAAAGACCGTATTTAAGAAACTATAAGAATTAATTCAACTGACTACTAATAGATTCCAAAGAATAATAAAATACACCATTCAGAGAACAAGCATTTATTCTGCGACGTAAACCATGTTTAAATTTTTCTTGATGAAATCAAATTGAGTAATGGTCATAGGTTTTGTAAATATATCAGCCCATTGATGTTCAGAATCAATGAATTGAATATCTAGAATGTTTGATTTCAATATGCTTGGTTCTAGAATGTTGAATTAGATTTTGTGTTAGACAGATAGCAGCAGTATTATCACAAAAAATTGAAATTAGATTTCCAAAAAACTGATAGTGTTCTAGTTGATATTTCATCCAGAGTACTTGAGTGCAACAATTAGCAGATGAGATGCATTCTACTTCTGCTATGGACAAAGCAATAGTTTCTTGTCTTCTACTACCCCAAGAGATAAGGTTGTCACCTATAAATTGATAAGAACCACTAGTGGACTTCCTTTCAGTTCTATATCCAGCATAGTCAGCATCACAGAATCCAACCAGTTTATAATCTGAGGATTTTTTATAAAGAAGTCCAAGATTTAATGTTCCTTTTAGATGCCTAAAGATTCTCTCGACAACAATTAGGTGAGTCTCCCTAGGATCTGCTTGGAACCTTGCACATAAACATACGCTAAATAAGATATCAGGTCTAGAAGCAATGAGATAGAGTAAGGAACCTATCATACCTCGATATTTGGTTGGATCCACTTTGAAATTGAACTCTTTAGTACCAAGGTTACATGTAGGATGAATAGGAGTGGGCATGAATTTGCAACCATCAAGATTGAATTTTTTTTAAGAGATCCATTGTATACTTAGACTGGTGAATGTAAATATACCTTCTGACTGATCTGAATACCAAGAAAGTATTTTAATTCACCCACCATGCTTATATCAAACTCAGCCTACATAATCTTGGAAAACTATTGACAAAGAGATGCATTAGTGGAACCAAAAATTACGTCATCAACATAAATTTGAACAATCAATATGTCTTCTTTCAAAGTTTTCCTGAAAAGTGTAGTGTCAACCTTTCCTTTAACAAAACCATTTTCAAGCAAAAAATTACTCAATCTTTCATATCAAGCTCTTGGAGCTTGTTTAAGACCATAAAGTGATTTTTTAAGCTTGTATACATGATCCAAATTATTTATATCAATAAATCTTAGGGGTTGTTTGACATACATTTTTTCAGTAATAACTCTGTTTAGAAAATCATTTTTCAGGTCCATTTGATAGAGAATTATGTCATGGTTAATGGCATAAGAGAAAAGTAGTCTTATGGCTTCTAACTATACGATAGGAGCAAAAATTTCAAAGAAGTTTATTCCCTCTTGCTGACTATAGCCTTGAGCCACAAGTCTAGCTTTATTTCTAACAACTTTACCATGTTTGTTAAGTTTGTTTCTTAAGACCCACTTGGTCCCAATGATGTTTTTCTCTTGTGGTCTTAGAATAAGATCCCACACATCATCTCTTTGAAACAAATTTAGTTCATCTTGCATAGCCACGATCCAACCACTACCAATTAAGGCATCATCAACATAAGATGACTCAATTAGTGAAATAAGTCTGATCATGGAGTGATCATTTCTGAAAGCATATATGGTTCTCAATGGCTCATCCTTATTACCAATTATATGCTCTTCTGGATGAGATGCTTTATATTTAGACTATCTCTTAGGTTGAACAGAGGCTTCTGTGCCATTGTGAGAAATCACTGAACTAGTAGAAGAAGGACCATTTGGAGTAACTTCAATTTTTGTAGCTTCTGGTAGAGCTTCAAATATAGTGACAGATTCTAGATCATTATTCACTACATCTTTTTCTTTAGGGACATAGACAACAGAATGTTCTTCGTGATTCTAAAATCCTGCAGAGAAATCAGTCTGAACCACAGACTCTGACTTGTTATGGTCAGGTAAATTATCATCAAATCTAATGTGCATAGACTCTTCAACCATTCTAGTTTCAGAGTTATACACTCTGTATGTTTTTGAGCATTCAGAGTATCTTAAAAAGATACCCTTCTGAGCTTTAGCATCAAATTTCTTTAGGTAGACCTTGTTATTCAAGATGTAATAGGTACATCCGAATTGATGAAAATAAGAGATACTAGGTATTCTACCTTTAAATAACTCATATGATGTTTTGTCTAGAATTGGTCTGATATAAATTCGGTTCTGAATATAACAAACAGTGTTAACAACTTTTGTCCACAAGCACTTAGGGAGTTTATTTTCATGAACCATTGTCCTTGCCATTTCTTGCAGAGATTTGTTCTTTCTCTCAATAACTACATTTTGCTGTGGAGTTCTGGGAGAAGAGAACTCATGGATAATTCCATATTTTTCACAGAAGGACTCAAAGGATGCATTTTCAAACTCACCCCCCATGGTCGCTTCTGACCTTTAGAATTTTCAATTCCTTCTCAGATTGTACACGATTGCAGAAGGTACTAAACGCTTCATATGATCATATTTAGATTTGAGAAATTTCATCAAAGTCTATCTGCTAAAATCATCAACTATGACTAAACCATATTTCTTACCATTGATTAAAGCAGTCCCAATAGGACCAAAAAAATCAATATGAAGAAATTCCAAGGGTTTAGAAGAAGATACAATGTTTTTGTTTTTAAAATAAGTTTTTACAATCTTTCCAACTTGACATGCTTCATAGAGAGCATCTGAGTGACAACCAATATCTCGAAGCCCTTTCACAAGTTTTAGCTTGGAAAGTTTAGAGATTGATCTCTAGTTACCATTACCTAACCTTTTGTGCTAGACCCATTTTTCATCACTCATTATCATTAGGAAAACGACCTTCTGAACAGCCAATGCATAAAGATTAATTTTATAAATTCCCTTTTCTTTTCCCTTTGAACATTATAGTTTTATCAAAATTGACAATAAAATAGAAGTCCTTATCAAACAACACATTGCAATCATCATCACACAACTGGCTTATATTGAGTAGATTATGTTTCAGGCCATCTACAAGCCATACCTTCTTAATAATAGTTTGAGAATTACCTATGGTACATGTTCCAATGATCCTTCCCTTATGGCCACCTCCAAAACCCATATTTCCTTCCTGTTAGTACCATGTTTCTATGGTTCTAAGATTGGCAAAATTTTGGTAAAACATGATTCTGCACTGATGACAAGTAGGATGATATAACATCTTCATCTGCTGTGGTGTGTTTTAATGTGAATGTCATGCTGAATGTCGTGACTTCCATCTGCTGTCATGACAGAACTGTTCTCATGTGTTTTTAAACAGGATGTCATTACCAATGTCATGACATCACTGTCTGGTGCAGTAGGAGCTAGCAGGAGCTGATGACAGTACTGCTATCATGTGTTGACATCGCTGTCTGGTGCAGCAGGAGCTGATGACAGAACTGCTGTCATGGATGTCATTACCAATGTCATGACATCACTGTCTAGTGCAGCAGGAGCTAGCAGGAGCTGATGACAGTACTGCTGTCATGTGTTGACATCGCTGTCTGGTGCAGCAGGAGCTGATGATAGAACTGCTGTCATGGATGTCATTACCAATGTCATGACATCACTATCTGATGCAGCAGGAGCTAGAAGGAGCTGATGACAGAATTTCTGTCATGGATGTCATACTGAATGTCATGACATCAATGTCTGGTACAGCAGGGGCTACTATGTTATATCTCTTGACAGAAGTGTTTTGGTCCTGTTGGATATTCCTCATCAGTATGTACAGGCCAAAGAGATTTAGTAGGAACAAAGTCCAGATTTAATTGGTGTTCGTAAAAAGGATCTTTGAGACTTTTTAGGAAACTATAATATGCTTGTTTCTACTACTATGAAGAAGATTCTGCAGAAGTGCTCTAGAGGGTAAGTTTAGTAAGCTAGCACAAAGAGAATTGGATGTCATGACTAAATTTTATGACATTGATCGTATGACATCAGGCGTGCAGGGTTTGTTTTTCTGTTATGATACCTGATATATCTCAGGCTAGATTTTAGGAAACCTGTTAGGGTTCCTTAGTTATCTCAAACGAGATTCTAGGCAGTGCTGAGCTTATCATGACTTAATTTGGCAGCACCTTGAACTGTGAAAATTAGTTTTACTTTGTTAAAACTAATGTTTGTTACTTTGGAGCAGCCCAAGCCCAGTCTGCATTGCTATTTAAGGAGGAGCAGAAGCAGAGGAAATTAAACACTCACATCAAGAACAACTTGAGCGTAAAATAAAGGTCTAGGGTTTGAGAGTCCCTTGTGTGTGTCTTTGTAAGTCACCCTTTGTATCTTTTGATACATTGTGGTAGACATATTTGTGAGTGAAGAGTGTTTCTCTTCACACGTGTTTTGTGTGTGAAGAATTCTGTGGTGTGTAGTGATTCTTCACATGTGTGGAGTCTTAGGATTCCTTGTGTGCCAAGCAATTGTATGATTGCTTTGGTTATTGTGTATGAACAGGTGTGTTCATTGTGTCACTCAAAGCTGTTAAGCAAGAGTGTATTGTTCGTTGATCAAAGCTGTGAAGCAAGATCAAGGTGTGTTTGAAGAGTGTCTTCAGATTGTAATTGTGAATTGATTATCACTGCGGTGATTGAAGGGGGAGTGAGTGGGTATACTCAGGTCTAGTGGTCTCTAGGCTGAAGTGTCATTGGGTAGGTCTTAAGTGAAGAGTGCAAACGGGTTGTTTGACTCTGAATTAATTCTACTAATAGTGAATTTCCTCCCTGGCTTGGTAGCCCCCAGATGTAGGTGAGGTTGCACCTAACTGGGTAAACAATTACTGGTGTTATTTATCTTTCTGCATTTACAATTTTGCACAATTTAAATGGTTAGATAAATAGTTCTGTCAGTCTGCAGATGTTACAACAGACGTCATGACATTAGTCATGACATTGATACAATTTAAAGAAATTTAAATTGGTTAGGTTCTGTCCTTATTCTGTTTCAGCAGAGATCAATGTTCTTAGGACATATGAGATATGCATACCAGAATTTCAATTGGTATCAGAGCAGGCATCCTGTCTATTCTGGATGAGATCTTAGGAGATACTTTATGGTGGTTTGAACAAGGAGAAGTGGCAGCTGATTTGATGATCTTGCTACATGTTTGAGCAGCTGCTTGTGGAGTTTAAGGATTCTGTGTTTCTACTGCTGTGCCCTCTGAGCTTCTGTGACCTGTTGAATGTTTTGCCAAAGGAGGAGTGGCTACAATGTCCTATAAGATGTTCTGAAAGCTTGTTTAGGGCATGTTAAAGATGTTCTTTTGGTGGTTCCGCTGCATATTTTTCTGATGAAAGAACTCTGGTAGCCCTGGGAGAAGATTGCCCTATATTCAAATTGCTGAATGTTGTAGCTGTGCTGTTTGAGTGCCTGGGAAGTTGCTTGTATGCTTGGACTGTTCTGTTGTGTGGGAAGTGATTTATTTTCACCACTCATAACTTGCAAGGGTTCTATCAGCAGAGGAAGTCATAAGAGAGGGTGGTAGCCTTGTTGTTTCAACATTAAAGATAGTTATACTAAATAATACTCTTGGTATTGCTGAAGTGTAATCATTTGGCTTTCTCGACAAGTTGTATGGATTTAAGATCAATCTCTATTTATGGAATGCAAAAGTATTTAATTGATTATCCATAATGATCAACATTGTCAAAGTTCTATTGGTTCATCAGGTGGATGATCCAAGTTTGTCTTCTGGAAGAAGGATCTCTTTTATTGCACAAAGCATCTGGCCCTTGTTTTGTGTGGTCAACTTCAAAGGTATGATGTTCAACCAGATGTTGAGACATTCCATCAGCAGAGATTGTGCAGTTGATTCTGATGATCTTGGTACCATACACATGTGTGGTAGGATCTTTCTTTATTCTAGTAAGGTTCTTGGCAAGAAACTAAGGCTAGAATGTAGTGCTGATGGAAGTGAAGATGAAGACATTCTTCATGGATCAGTTTATTGGAGTGCAGTAGCATATGATCTGTATCTAGAAAGTTTCCTGGCAAGAAACTGGTCTAGAAGATGGTGCTGGTAGCTCTGCTTGGGTCAGTTTATTTCTGATCTAAGTGCACAGGAGCATGAGATCTTGCTCAGCTTGGAGGTCAAGGATAAGTGTCAGTTATCTCTGATTTTCTGAAGAAGTCTCTACTTAAGGAAAGAGGGATTCCTTTTGTAAAGATTTTTTTCCCCTCTTCTCTGAAGAATCAAGCTTTGGCATGATTGGTTTCTCTAAAGAAGAGTTCCTAAAGTAAATGCACTTCAAGGTACAACGAAGCAGAATAGAGGTTGTCTACTTAAACTTGATATCAAGTCTATGTACTCTTGTTCTGATAGAGTGATGAGGATCTTCCAACTGGCAATATGAAAGCCTGAACTCTCCAGAAGGATGTCGTATCCGATGTAGTGACATCAAGCAGTAACTTCAAGGCCTTCATTGATGTTGTGGCACATCATTGAAAAATAAGTTGATCTTCTCAGGCATGAATGGAATTAATGCTTCATCTCATGCAATTTGCAGGAGCTGTGTGAAGGAGTAGATGCCTTGATTTGGAACAAGTAGAATTTGTGACTTGAAGATCAAAGTGGCCTGGTGGATTAGCAGATTTTCTAGAGCTCTGAAAGAAGCTAAGGTAACCAAACAGTGGCAGTTGGTTATTTCAGAAGGGTGCTTGAAGAACATTACTCTTGTGCAAAAGGGTAGTTGTTTGAAGACCAAAGGAGGTTCTGGTTCTGTTCGTATATTGGAGCTTGTGGTAGGAGCCCTAAGTTGTTTATGAAAGATTACCTTCTTTTGGAGATGTATTTGATTAAGCTGGTGGGACTGTGATCTCTGAAGATCCCCAGATTGGATTACTATACAGAGAGTAAGTCCAAGTGGTCAGTGTATCAAGAAACATTATGTATGGTGTCTATGATTAGGATGTCCTAACTGATGTTAGAACATCATTCTGTTAGCTGAACGTGGGGTTCAGACTGTGGGAGCTGATATTCACTAGTTGAATCAAGAGTGTTCTAACCTATCATACGGAAGAATGATGAGGTAATAAATGTCTTGGATTATGAGGTGTCTATCTTGCTCTCTGACTCAGGATGAGGCCAGAAGTCTTGTGGAGAGGTGGAACAGTTTGGTATATTCTCACTGTATGAGCATGAGGTTGATCTTGAGATACTGTGGTGATCTTGGAGCAGCTTTTACAGAAGATAGGGGGAGAGCTTTTGTCTAGAGGGTGTACTAGTTGCTTGTAGCTCAAGTAGTGAATGAATGAGTTCAACAGGTGTGTTGAACAAGGAGTGCACTCTTGAAGACATGAAGATGCGTCTTATGTTTTCCATTCACGTGCTTCTGGAAAAAAAGCACTGGTTAGCCTTGATATGGGGAGTTATACTTGTATCTAGGATCTGTTGCTGCAATAGGACAGTTGTATCTCAAGATTGTTTGTGGCCTCCAGCAGTTTGTGATTATATGTCTCTAGGAGGATTGAATGTCATACCAGATGTTATGACATTAGGTTACTGCTCCAGCTCATGGTGAACCTGACATTGTCTCTTTATGTCATTGGGTATCAATGGATCAAATAAGGTTTTGGGCCTTTATCCAAGTGTTTTGCCTTGTATGACAGGTAAAGATGAAGATCAAGACACCATCAGCTCTGATTGTGTGCATTTGGAAGGACATTCACCCTGACATCTTGAAGGAGTTTCTAAGCTGAATCTGAGTGAACTCACAAATAGTTGTCTATCCTGCAACTACCTCTCCTATAAGGTTTGGTTCTGGTATGGTCTGTGAAACAAGGGGTGCAGAGTTGCATGTGCTACCAGTGTGTGAATATGAAGATGATAAAGTGATTCTTCATGTGTTTGGGTTCTCTCTTTTAGGGGGAGTGATGTTTATGCATAACAGGGGGAGCTGTGTATCTGTCTGATGTGTAGCTGCATTA